>JAWQEG010007477.1:0-25000 GCA_033782935.1 Petrolisthes cinctipes
ATGAGTGTATCGTGAGAGGAAGATATGTATCGTAAAACCCGAGCCAGGTGCAACGGAGAACTGGGAACGCCTGTGACTGTCTTTATTATTGGTATGGGGTGGGGATGGGGGATGGAGCTATAGGTAGTTGGAGGAATCGGTAGCCTCCAATTCACCGACAGTAGTAGTACAAAGGCCCTTAAGGGGATAGCTAGTATACTTTTGGTACATTTGAGCGCTTTGATTCCTCCAAATTATGCCAGGGAATAAGACTAGATTAACAATAATAATGGTAGCCTGTTGCTTGGAATAGTTTGAAGGAATCAGTTGCTCCAGAATTATCGACACTGTACTTTCCCTTAACTAAAGTTACTTGAGTTTGATACTGACTTATGGGGGAAATTAGGAGGGATAATGATTCCTTAAACCCAAGCCAGGAAACAGACGACCGTAATGTTACTAATTGAAGATATTATTTCCCTATACAGTTTGGAGGAATCAGTAGCCCTCCGGAATACAGTCAGTAGAATAACCCCTTAAACAACAGTGGAACAGCCGGGGTCTTATGCCTCTGAAGAAGGAGATAAAGTAAAGGGAGGCATAGCAAGCTTCAAACCAAACAGGGAGGGAGGGAGGGAGGGAAGGAAGGAAGGAACGAACAGTGATAGATAAAGAGCTGAAAGGCAGACAATTGTAACAGGGAAGGTATCGTAAAGCGAGAACCAGGTGTAGCAGAGGAGGAGGAGGAGGAAGAGGAGGTATAGGAAGGAAGGAAGGAAGGAAGGGGATTGTTGCAGGTGGTGTTGCCTCAGCTGGGTTCGTATATATAAGTGTCCATCTCCCCCTTCTCTTATTGGCTACTGTTAGGTTCACTGGATTTCCAATATGCGAGAAACACACTTGTATTACACTAAATATTTGGATCCTATGGAGTTGGCAGGCGTAATTGAAGTAATTTGTGCCTCTAAACTATTGCAGGAAGCAGGTTGCCTTTTTAATATTGGATACGGTGTGTTGATTAGGGTAGTGTGGAGGAAATGTTTGAAGTAAAAAAAGGCATATTGGAGATTATGACTATTTCTTTCCTTCTCTTACTCAATATTTCAGTCTTATTAAATTTTTCACCTTTCCTCTCCCACATTCACTCTCCCACATTCACTCTCCCACATTCACTCTCCCACATTCATTCTCTCCCACATTCACTCTCCCACATTCATTCTCTCTCACATTCACTCTCCCACAATCATTTTCTCTCTTGTTCACTCTCCCACATTTATTCACTGTCACTTTTATTTTCCTTTCAAGACGGTATTTCTTACCCTCTCGTGCACTCTCACTCAAATCTACACCAAATCCCTCAACCTATAAATGGTTAATGACGTCCAATAGCCTATATGCACACAAGGACAATAGGGACAGAAAATGTGAGATAATTTTTAAAAGAAGTTAACTGGATTTGAGGTCACGGTTCGCCCAACTTCAAGGTGAGGTGAAATATTAAACACATGAATATATTACCACGACTATCGAGGCCAAATATTATACACACCAGTCTGGCAAGAAGGGAAAGTGCATGAATTATGATCAATATGCATAGTAATAGCTGGTACACGTTGGCATTCTTGGGTGGACATATTTTTGGGGACCTCGTTTGAAACCACCATATATGTTGTTGTTATTTTTTCATTGGTGTACATTAGAGCTCCCCTAGACTCCTTCATAGTGTGTTATTAGTGTTTCATTTTTATAGCTTTATTCTTGTCACTCTTACACTTTAAAATTTTATGTTGTACTTCACATACTCAAACAATCATCCTCTTCATTCACACTTCAAACTCTCTCACTTCCACACACTCAAACCAATCACCCTTTTCACTTCACACTTCAGACTCTCTCACTTCCATACACTCAAACCAATCACCCTTTTCACTTAACTCTTCAAACTCTCTCACTTCCATACACTCAAGCCAACCACCCTCTTCACTTCACACTTCAAACTCTCACTCCTACACACACTCAAACCAATCACCCTCTTCACTTCATTCTTCAAACTCTCTCACTCCCACACACTTAAACCAATCACCCTCTTCACGTCACTCTTCAAACTCTCACTTCCACACACTCAAACCAAACACCTTCTTCACTTTACACTTCAAACTCCTACTTCCACACACTCACCCATCACCCTCTCTTCACTCCTCCTTACTTGACACCCTTCCTTCACCTCTCCACTTCTCACACCCACCCCTGCAAAACGATAAGGATTGTACGATCTTATTAGAAGTGATTAAAGGGGCCATTTGAGAGCCATTGTGTCCCTTCCCCTTCAGCACTGACCAGCCCGGATTACTCTGTTGCCCTGTGTTGACTGACTGACTGGCTGGCTGGATGAATGGCTGACTGACTGACTTACTGACTTGCTGGCTGACTGGCTGGTTAGCTGGCTGGATAAATGGATGGATGGATGAGTAGATAGATGACTGACTGACTGACTCACTCACTAGATTACTGGCTCTCATACCACCATTCACACATTTCTCACTTTTGTTGTGGGCCAATTGGCGAGCTACTGATTCCTCAAAACAATACCAGGAAACACCAGAATAATCCAGTCTGTTTCTATCTGTATAATAAGCCGGAAAGTTAGCGTGCAAGTTCGCCTTAAATCAACGTCACCATTTTAAAAAGAGATTGGTGGGTGGGTGGATGAGAGAAGCTTTTTATATTCATCTTTTTGTTATGTATTTTGTTTTATTTTTTTAGACTGTGAGGTGTGCAGGTGGCCAGTGCAGCAAGGGTTGATTAGGGTCATATATTCTGACCCTAAAGGAGGTGTTCCACGAGCCCCATGCAACCCCCTGGCGCATGAATGACGCAGTTCGTTGTAATACACTTCCTGATACTGGCTCTGTTTATCCTGGGGGCTAGCTGCTGTTTGTCTGCCTTGATTCTCCCGAGCCATACATTTCAATTTTATTATCCATTATACTTTTCATTCGACACTTTCTGGCTCTTAAGTCAAATTCGGGTATTTTTTGCGTTAATGCAGACGTTATTTTTGTTGCTGTTGTTTGTGTGTAGTGGTTGTTCTTCTGCCATGCTTGCTTCTCCCCAGCCAGACATTTCAGGTTTAATATCCATCATCATACTTTTCATTTGGAACTCTTTGGCTCGTAAGTCAGATTAGGGTATTATTGTGTTAATGTATACTTTGTTGTTGTTGTTGTTGTTGCATGTAGGTGTGTCTCTTCCATGTATCCAAAGTTATACATGTGTGTCACGAGAAGGTGAGTGTGTTGTGTTGTGTTGTGTTGTGAAGGTTTGGTGGTGTGATGGGATAGCTGCTTTAGGGTTTGTGTTAAGGGCCATTCACCCCGGACTCTATCTTCACACACACACACACACACACACTCACACACATCACACACACACACACGCACACACATCACACATACACACACACACATCACACACACACACACACACACACACACACACACACACACACACGTCATGGAATCTTTTACTATGTTATGTCACAGGTGAGGAAGGACTTCCTTTAGACAGATTGAAGACAAACAAATAGATATCAGAAATTAGTATCTCAGACTCCTAGAGAAATAATGTCACGTAGATCTAGGATCGATATTCATTTTAATAATTGCCCACGGTCTCGTAGATAAATCGTAGATAGATCGTAGTTTGTGCATAGATTAATAGTTGTCAAACATAATATAAGAATGAAATAGTAGAACCAAATTTGATGCTTAAACACAGGTGACTTTTATTTCCAATCAGCCTTGTATCACAATATAGTTCCCGGAAAAAAACAATAAAATAAAAGTCAGTGCCAGAAACAATAGCGGAGGATTGAGGAAGTCCTTCAGCCTCGGTTCGAACAGAGAGCAGCTGAGAAAAATGGTGTTGTGTGATTCCTGCTTTATATCTCGAAGGGTGAGGGTGAGATTGAGGCCAGCGGTTCTCCCTTGGCCTTCTCAATTATTCACGGGGGGTTTGAGCTTTGGCTGATCTATAAAGAAAACCACACTCGGGTTAATAAGACCGAGTTTCTCCACTTGTTTTTAAAATGGTTTCTAGAATTATTATTATTATTATTATTATTTTTTTTTTTTTTTTTTTTATTATTATCATTGTTATTATTGTTATTGTTATTATTATTATTATTATTATCATCAATATTACCATTTTCGTTATTTTTATTATTATTATTATTATTATTATTATTATTATTATTATTATTATTATTATTATTATTATTATTATTATTATTATTATTATTATTATTATTATTATTATTATTATTATTATTATTGATTTCTCCTGCCTGGCTTCCATGCTGGTTTTCTTGTTGATTTTTCCTGGTTTCTCTTCTGGTTTCTCTGTTGAATTTTCGTGGGTTTTCGACTGATTGGTTTCTCTAAGGGTTTCTCAGCGTAAAGGGTTTGTTTAAATCTATATTGGAAAAAAATGAAAAGATACGAATTTCTCCAAACTGTTCCACGAAACCGATCCCCTTTTAATAATAATAATGAGGTCTGCTGCTTCTTGGCATAGTTTGGAGGAATCGGGAGTCCTCTCAAATCACCAACAAAATATTCTCCCCATAAGGGCCCTGTGATCGGTCATGGAGGCTCCTGATTCCTCCTGACCATGCCACGAAACACGCTCCTTCCATATAGGTGGTGTTTCGTGGCATTATTTGAAGGACTCATTTAACTCCAAGTTTCTGACTACATCACAGGGTCCTTAAATAAAACTAAGGTAAATAATGCAAATACTCTTTACTGAAGCTTAATGAATGAACACTGTTTTTTTTTTTTTTTTTTTTAGAACATTAATGAACACCGGTTGACCACTAAACAAAATAATTAATGAACTGACAGACGAATTATTGAACAAGTTGAATTGATATAAGAGGAAATGAATAAATGATGAAATAAATGAATGGCAACACACACACACACACACACACACACACACACACACACACACACACACACACACACACACACACACACACACACACACACACACACACACACACACACACACACACACACACACACACACACACACACACACACACACACACACACACACACACACACACACACACACACACACACACACACACACACACACACACACACACACACACACACACACACACACACACACACACACACACACACACACACACACACACACACACACACACACACACACTCTCTCTCTCTCTCTCTCACACACACACACACACACACACACACACAGAAAATATTAAATGAAACAAATCATTCATTTATGCACCTGTAACAGTGAAGTTTGTTGTTGTTGTTGTTGTTGTTATTAGTATTATTTTCCTTTGACATATATATTTTTATAACCCCTTCCATTCCATTAAAAGCGTTAGGTATAAAAATTACGAATCACTATTTGCCAACAACACAGCTTCCAACACTTCCATTACTCTCATGTCAATTGATGGGACAGCTTTGGTGAAACTTTTGGCCTGAATGCAGACACTGATTGCTTGTAAATGGAGAGAGGTGGTAGTTTCCAGTCTATCTGTGTGTGTGGGGGTGGGGGGGGGGCATCAGTCGTAAATACAGAGTTAAAAACTACACTACTGGCAATATAACTGGACTGTAAAACACGAAGGTCTGTGTATATATGGGTAAAGTATAGTTGTAGACACATGTTACCATATACTTCCTAGGGGTTTACTCTAGGGGGTATTTATCGTACTATTATTTACATCTAGTTTAATGTGTTACGACGAGTACTATTGTTTTCTAATATTTTGATGTGTGAAGCAGACTGCACACCGCACGTTTATATACAAAATATCGAAAAATAGTTAAGTCTTGAAATTGCCCTCAAATTCTCTCGCCCATCCAAATATTTCCAAGCTTCTTTTGAAATGTATTTACGCCCCACAACATAACCTAATAAATACTGAAAGAAATAGGAGACTGGACTTGGGGTTTCTCTCCTCTGGTGGTGAAATTCTTTTTAAAGCCTTGTGATTGTGTAATAGAAATGTAGTCTTCTGAATCCTCCTGACTATACCACCAAACAAACTCCTTCACCGTGGATCGTGTTTCGTGGCAATGATTGGAGCACTCAGCGAACTTCAGTTACTTCTTACTACTATATCACACGGCTCTTAAACCTTCTCAAATGTCAAGGGTTCGTTCCAGGAGGAGACCCATAGAAGCTCTTGTAATTTCTTATTTCTGACATTTAAAATTCATCTCGAGTGAAGTAGGGTTTATTTTTAGTCACTATATACCATTGGTAAAAGGTCCTTGTGCATACACTTTGATGTGAAGTAATTGCCTGCGACGACATGGAATATATGTATGAAAGAAAAGGTGGGGAACATAATAAGTCGTGTGTGAACCAACCAGGAACTGAGTGAAGCCTTGTGGATGCTTGAATAATTATAGTGTTCTGACCTTTCTTGTATATGTTTGCCTGACCTTTACACCATCGTTATTAATACAGCACAGACACACACACACACACACACACACACACACACACACACACACACACACACACACACACACACACACACACACACACACACACACACACACACACACACACACACACACACACACACACACACACACACACACACACACACACACACACACACACACACACACACACACACACACACACACACACACACACACACACACACACACACACACACACACACACACACACACACACACACACACACACACACACACACACACACACACACACACACACACACACACACACACACACACACACACACACACACACACACACACACACACACACACACACACACACACACACACACACACACACACACACACACACACACACACACACACACACACACACACACACACACACACACACACACACACACACACACACACACACACACACACACACACACACACACACACACACACACACACACACACACACACACACACACACACACACACACACACACACACACACACACACACACACACACACACACACACACACACACACACACACACACACACACACACACACACACACACACACACACACACACACACACACACACACACACACACACACACACACACACACACACACACACACACACACACACACACACACACACACACACACACACACACACACACACACACACACACACACACACACACACACACACACACACACACACACACACACACACACACACACACACACACACACACACACACACACACACACACACACACACACACACACACACACACACACACACACACACACACACACACACACACACACACACACACACACACACACACACACACACACACACACACACACACACACACACACACACACACACACACACTAACAGAGACACAGCCACAGACAAACACACACACACACACACTAACAGACACACAGAGACACACAGAGACACAGCCACAGACAAACAGACACACACACACACACACACAGACACACATTAAACCTCAATGATTATCTCTCTTAATGACCTTCGAAATGCCTTCAAGTATAAAATCCCAATATCACAAACAATATATTCAGTATCCAATGGAACTCAGAGGTAGCGGGTCCCAGTGTCTTAAATCCGAGGCCCCCATTGTGGTGGTCTGCGTTAATGGGAGCTGTGATTTTTCCTGGAGACTTAGAGGGGGGGTTAGCCTACTCTTTCTTCCAAACATAGGTAGGAAACGGATCATCAATATCGAGGGTAACTTGTATTCCTGTTTCCTAGCACACTTTTGGAGGAATCATTAGCCTTCCATATCACCGAACAAAGTAATCTTACCCCCCACCCCCCACACCCCTCCTCTTAATGACCTCCGTGCAGTCAATAGGGTTAATATATTGTGTGAGGGTTACTGAATCTCTCCCACACATATACTTGCTACATTAAACCCATTGTCAGAGAGGGACAAAAGTGGAGCCAGATATTTTTTCCCGTAATTTGAAAGTTGATAATGTACCTCTAGTTAATTACCTGGGCGTGTAAAGTTTAACAAATATATTAATTTAGTTATGTATATTGATAAATTAAGTTATAACATAATGCATGGAATTACAAAGACAATAAAATAAGTGAATAATAGATTAAATAAAATAATGCATATGTGCTACAAGTGCTACAGTAGGTAAACACATAAATATTTCTACATTAATAATATACGTAAGTCAATATAAAACAAATGAAAAAGTCTGGCGGTAGTGTTGGTAGCTTGATGGATTATGTGGGTGGTTGTGATGTCATGTGTTGACTAATCGGGGGTGCAGTTGCAACTACACTACACTACACTACACCATATGGAAATTATGAAGTGTGCAGCAATGAACGAGCAACAATTATTTTTCTATGTAACTGCAGTGTAAAATTAATAAATGTCGTGTCAAATTCAGTGTATTTTTGTAGTTCATATTTTCAGTGCATGACAAATAAAATACACACATGAATATTTAGCTTATTGTTAAGAGTATGAACCAATTAAAGTGGTACAATGCTGTCTGCACATTGGATGGAGACATATGATTCCTATAAACCTTGACAAATAACAGCTCGTCTCAGAATACTAATAAGCCATCTGTTTCGTGGCATTGTTTGGAGAAATCAATAGCCTTCCTTTCATATATTTTCTGTTCCCCTCGAGTTACGTTTGAATTAATTAAGAGGGCCTTTTGTTGTTGTGGTTGAAATGGAGGGCTTCTGATTCCTCCAAACTATGCAACTAAACAGAGATCTCATTCGTATACTGGGGCACTAGTCTGTTTCCTAGTATAAATTGGAGGAATCAGTAGGCCTACAATCATTTCGTAAAAAAAAAATATATTTTCCTTTTATTTGGAGGGCACATAAACAGGTGGGCGAGGCAGCGGCGTTTTACTCATTATCATTGGAATTCCTCAGTAGCTCCTGCTTTAAAATTTACATATTAAATTAACCTCGTGAACGTGTATGAGTGTTTGTGCTCACTCATACATTTTTTCATTCATACACACACTCACATTCATTAACATTAACTCGCTCATTCCATCACACACACACACACACACACACACACACACACACACACACACACACACACACACACACACACACACACACACACACACACACACACACACACACACACTCTCACACACACGCACACACACACACACACACACACACACACACACACACACACACACACTTACACACACACACACACACTTACACACACACACACACACACACACACACACACACGACAGCAGGGACGGACACCACTAGACAAAGAGGTTCTGAAGCCTGTACTCATATCCATAATTCTCTACAACCAGTTCCATTATAATTTCTCGAAGCGACGTGTTCTGGGGGAATGGTGAGCCGTGGAAATTCTGAATACTGACAATGATGGATGGAAGGATGTGTGGAGGGAGGGATGGATGGATGTGTGGAGGGAGGGAGGGATGGAAGGTTGGGTGGGTGGGTGAATTGAGGAAGGGAGGGAAGGATGTGTGGAGGGAGGGAGGGATGGATGGAAGGATGTGTGGAGGGAGAGAAGGATAGGTGGGTGAATGGAGGAAGGGAGGGAGGGAAGGATGTGTGGAGGAAGGGAGGGTTGGAGGGAGGGGTGAATGGAGGAAGGGATGGAGGGATGGGTGGGTGGATGGAGGAAGGGAGGGAGGAATAGGTGGGTAGATGGAGGGATGGAGGGATGGGTGGGTGGATGGAGGAAGGGAGGGAGGAATGAGTGGGTGAATGGATTGAGGGATGGATGGGTGGGTGAATGGATTGAGGGAAGGATGGGTGGGTGAATGGAGGGTTGAATGAGTTAATTGAAGGAGGTAGATGAGTGGAGGAAGGGAGGGATGGATGGGTAGTGGGAGGTATGGAGTGAGGGAGGGAAGGAGGGATGAATGGGTGGGTGAATGGAGGGAGGAGTGGATAAGTGTGTTTGTGGAGGTGTGGGTGAGAGGGTATGTGGGAGGGAGGGAGGGATCTATACGTTTGTGGATGTGTGGGCGGGTGGGTGGGTGGATAGGTGGAAGGTTGGATGGAGAGATAGATAGAAAATATGAGAGGGAGAGGAGGGGGGGAGGGGAGGTGAAAGAGAGGGGGGAAGGGGACTGAGAGAAACAGTGAGTGAGTGAGAGAGAGAGAAAAACAGAGACAGATGGATTAACGAGTGTGTGAGAGAGAGAGAGAGAGAGAGGAAAAACACATAATCAGTGAGAGGGAATACGAACAAGAAAATTAGTCAGTGAAAGAATGAAAGGAAGTGAGAAAGGGTGCCAGCCAGCCAGAGAGAGAGAGAGAGAGAGAGAGAGAGAGAATGAGCCAGCTAATGAGACACACACACACACACACACACACACACACACACACACACACACACACACACACACACACACACACACACACACACACACACACACACACACACACACACACACACACACACACACACACACACACACACACACACACACACACACACACACACACACACACACACACACACACACACACCACAGACACAGACACGTACAGACAGACAGACAGACAAGGAGAGAGAGTGAAAAAGAGAGAATATGAAAGAAAATGAAAGATAAAGTAAAGAAAATAGAATAAAAGAGAGGGAAAAGGAGAGAACCAGCCATCTAACCAGAGAGAGAGAGAAAGGGAGAGAACACTCGCCTACAGTCACAGGGAATATTAAGCAAACAGGGTGGAATGTGCACCTTTGTTACCTCAGCCTCGCCCGTGCTTGAGTCCTATATTCCCAAAGTTTATTCGGTTTGAGAGCAGCCCTAACGCCACCCAACCAGCCAGCCAACCCACCCAGCCAGCCCTCATGCACACCGACTCTCTGCTACGTTTTCTCTTTCCAGGAAATTTAGCACTGATGATTCAACCCAAAGTGGCATTGTGGGGTTTTATTTCTCACTGTTGTTTAAGATGTTGTGATTCTTCAGTTGATTATTTGAATAGGTTTTAATCTTAATCATGAACCAGATCTATAGCGTAATTTTTAAGTTAAATGTGTCTAAGCTACGTAATTATTAGCAATATGTAACCTAATCTTACATAATATCCCATGCATAGTGAAATACATAGATACATTCGAATACATAACAGCAGTCAACCCTATGGCAATCAACTATAATTGTTTTGTGTTAGTCCTTTGCATTATCGTAAGAATAGAGAGCTTCTATACTGAGTGAACGATAAAGAGAGAGATTGGCAATAGTTAGAGAGAAAAATTAAGAGAGTTTCACTGATAGTTAGTTAGATAAATAGATAAAGAGAGAGAGATTGGCAGATAGCAAGCAGTGACGTCACGTAGGTAGGCAGTCATGCAAGCGAAAATAACGTGAAAATTGTGCTCACTTTGGCTAATTTGTACCGCTGCCCCTACCCTGCCTCCACCACCTGGGGCCTGCCATTCCATCTCATGTAATTAATTTAGGGGGAGGGAGGTGAGTCAGTGAATTTATCGATAGACATATAAAGAGGGAGAGAGTTTGCCAGATAGATTGTTGGATAGAGAGAACGTTAAAAGAGAGATTGTTAGATAGAGAGAACGATAAAAGAGAGATTGTTAGATAGAGTGAACGGTAAGGAGAGAGATTGGCAGATAGATTGTTAGATAGAGAGAACGATAAAAGAGAGAGATTGACAGATAGATTATTAGATAGAGAGAACGATGAAAGAGAGATTGTTAGATAGAGTGAACGGTAAAGAGAGAGATTGGCAGATAGATTGTTAGATAGAGAGAACGATAAAAGAGAGAGATTAACTGATAGATAGTTACATAGAGAGAACGATAAAGAGAGAGATTGACTGATAGATAGTTTGATAGAGAGAGCGATAAAGAGAGAGATTGGCAAATAGTTAGATAGAGAAAAAAATTAAAAGAAAGTTTCACAGATAGTTAGTTAGGTAAACAGACAAAGAGAGAGATTGGAAGATAGATAGTTAGATAGGTAGGGAAAGAGAGGGTTTTACAGATAGATCGGGAGATAGATTGACAAAGAAATATACTGACAGAAAGATAGGTAGATAGAAGGATGAATTGGCAGCAAGATGGTTAGATAGACAGACAGAGAGAGATTGACAGATAGATCGTTAGATAGATAGACAGGTAAAGAGAGAGACTGACAGATAGACTGGTAGATACATACAATGATAAATAGAGATTGACAGATAAATAGGCTGATAGATAGACGGATAGGCAAACATATAGTTAGGTAGAAAGGTGAATAAATAAATAGACAGATAGACACATATAATATACAGTAGATAAAT
Organism: Petrolisthes cinctipes; assembly: GCA_033782935.1. Classification (NCBI taxonomy): domain Eukaryota; kingdom Metazoa; phylum Arthropoda; class Malacostraca; order Decapoda; family Porcellanidae; genus Petrolisthes; species Petrolisthes cinctipes. Next base: position 12,377 of record JAWQEG010007477.1, read on the forward strand.
AGCAAGAAATATACTGTAGATAAACATATAGAACCAGTAGACAGATGGAATTAAAAGCTGTGATATGAATGACTGAAATTGTAAACTCACACCCGAAAAGCATTTGTATTTACCCTTGAAATAAGGTAAATAATTAAATGCCCCCGTCAGGAATGCTTGAGTCTGGCCATTTTCCACCCTTCGAGTTCATATTTATTTTGCTGCAATGTGGAGTCTCATACATACATATAATTATAATATATATATTTAACTCTCAGTCCCTCTGGTGGTTACTTTTTGAAGCTGCTGGGAAGTCTTTTGATATATTTATACTCGTGGGTTGTAAGATGAAGATGATGTTGGTAAAGATGAAGATGATGTTAGTGAAGATGGTAATAATAATAATGGTTGTAAAATTTAAGGGGAGATGAAAATACGGGAATAATTATTGATGATAATGAGGTTAATGGTGATGAAAATTAGTTTGACAAATTAATTAGGAACAACAGGATAAATTGATACAACAAAACGAATAGTGATAATTAAAGATGAGGGTAGAAATGAAGGGAAAATGAAGATATGGGTGAATCTATTAATGAAAATACGATAATAGTGGTTAAAATTATGTAGAGATATAAATTAGGAGCAAGATTAATAGTTTAGATAATGAGGGTCATTATACTAAAACGTCTAAAATTCATGCGACGTAAAATACAGTAGAGTTGCAGTAAGGAATAAATTGGAGTTGACATTAAGGGTAAAATTAATATGTTGATAAATTGGAGGACGACTGATGCCCCTAAAATACACCAAAAAACAGCTACCCTATTTGTAATATTTAGTTCGCTTGTTTTCCGGCATTGTTTGGAGGAATAAAAAATAAGACATCAAATTCACCAACAAGAAAGAAGACCTACATTAAAACAGTACCCCGAGTGATGAGAGGAGAGCGCTGACGTGAAGTGAAAGCCTCCACTCAATCAGGGATGACGAAAGAACTTATGACAAAAAAAAAAAACACAAAAAAAAAACTTAACATGGTAGAAAAAAGTGTCGCTAATTGGATTCATAGTTTTTTTTTTTTTTTTTTACTGGATGACTAGGAGACTTTCCGGGTACAGTCGCGCCCACTAGTCCTGCAACACACACCTCAAAATAGAACAGCCTCGAAAAGTGATGTGATAAGAGGCGTTTTTAGTGGTGTGTGGCGAAGGTGTGGGGCAAGAACTCCTGATCCCAGCCGTAGTATGGTGAGGGTAAAAGGCGTCAAAAACCGAGACGAGAAGCGCCGCCGTGAGCCACAAGTTATAATGATGCAAGTTTGTAATAGACTCGGGAACCACGCTATGGAAAAAAAAAAAAAAAAAAAAAAAAAGGAGAGATGGGAGGGGAACTCGGCCTCCTTTCCTCCTGGGATGCACATATACTCAACCTGTTTGGATGTTGTAATGGTTGGGTGTGTCGTGGCCTTAACATTTAGTCTCTGTACCCCGGCCCTCTATAGTCTATGATATTAAGGGGATATTATTATATTGTTGGTAAATTAGAAGGCTACTGATTCCTCCTAACTATGCCAGAAAACAGATGCCCTTAATGGTTCTAATAGAGGATCTGTTTCTTGGCATAGTTTGGAGTGATCGGAAACCTTCCAATTCGCCAACAAGAAAACCTCCTCTAAATTAAACTCGGATGCGTGTATCAGCGGTTTGCAATGGAAAACTCTACGGGCCTGACACCCATATTTATTTTTTATTTTTTATTATACTCTATTGTTGCTGTACACTTTTGGATGTAATGGTTGGGTGTGTAGTGGCTTTACGATTTATTTCTCTCCCCACTTTTTTCAGTGTTTATTATTAAAAAGGTACGTTTGGGTGTCATCAATTCTGCGTGACAGTTGTCTGGAAAGGGAAAAGTCTCCTTACAACCTTATCCATATTTCACTACCTTTCCCACTTGAATAATGTATAGTTGCTGTAAGAATTTTAAAATAGTAGGATATGTAACACCAAAAATCTACGGACAAAGCTACCCACATTTTACTATCTTTCTCACTTGAATATATACTGTAGTTGATGTACACGATTGCATAATAGTGGACCTGTGTTGTCGCATTAACTCTCGTCTCTTCTACCATTCGAGGCTGTAGTGTGAAAAAGAACGAAAGAAAATGTCAGTTGCCTCTATCTAGAATTCTAGATTATATCTGCATTAGTAAATTATCGGTTTTATCGTAGATTTTACCTCTAATGAAATTCCATTGAACATTTGTTACGAGCAAAAAAGTTTTAAATTGATACACTAACTTCGAACTTAAAGGTTAAAAACAAACTTGATCATATTTAACTTGGGCCCCAAGCTTCACCAAATTCGTTCTCCTACCGTGTTGTAACAACAGATACGAACTTTGAAAATTATTCTTCACTTCATAAAATAGCGCTATCGGTACACGACCTCCCAGTGCCGCGATGGGAACACTCGTAAATTTTCCACTCTATTTTATAATGGTATAGACAGGGTGGTTGCAGCAGGTAGGTTATAGAAAACACTCACAGAAGTGTATTTCACACCCAGTGTCCTCCTAGTACAGAATATCCCCCTAAGCTACATGTTAAGCTACATGATAGTACAACTTTAGGACCCCATGATGTAGTCAGAATATTGAGGGTTAAAGAGTCCTTCAAACAAAGCCACGAAACACCACCTGCATTAAAGAAGCCTGTTTCGTGGTATAGTCAGGAGGAATCAGAAGCCACCAGGTGTGATACACGATCACAGGGTCCCTTTACCGCATTTGGCAACATAGTTTGACATGAAGCCCTCGTTTTCTTCAGCGCTTCTCATGGTCGCATTCATACCCTCCACGTCAACCTTTTATGCATATCTATAACAGTATTCACCAACCCCGTGGCTACCTGCTGTTGCTGCTGCTGCTGCTTCAAATACACTCCCCTAACTCCCCACAACTTGGCGGAAAATTGTTGCCAGAGTTTACATATTGCGAAGCTCCCGGCGTGGCAGTCATGGGTGCAAGTTTAGCGCTGACTCCACGCCACGGTCGGTAATACTAATGTCCGATATTTTAGAGTATTATTTGGAACATTTAAATTAAGTTATGATATGTGTACATTAAAATCATCATGAAGGGCTTAAGATTTTCACTTCACAATAAATATATTATCGAAAACATCTTGGCTTTTGACCACAGAAAGATGTCTTAAATTAAGTTGGTACCAGTAGCACCTCACATCATTAAGAACAACGTAAGGATTTTCGCCTCCCAATAAACATCATACCAAAACTTTCATTATTAGTAGCCGAAGCAAGATGGCTAAGTTGGTAACAATGACGACTCCCCCTCCTCTCCCCTCATCTCACCTCTTGTGGGCGGTGTGCTGAAGCCTCTAGCATGCAAGCAAGTAAGCAAGCAAGCACAGTTTACCTTTCTTCCTCCTTCCTCGTCCACCTTAAGTTCAAGATTACTCCACGTCGGGTCAAAAGTGTGCTTCGTTTAGCCAGGAAATTGGATAGTGTGTAGCTTGTTACTCCTTCCTTCATACCAGATCACAACACACCACACAACACCATACTACACCACACCATAACACCCCAGCACACTACATAACAACTCAACACACTACATAACACCTCAACACACTACACAATACCTCAACACATCACACAACACGACACAACACCTCAACACACTACATAACACCTCAACACACTACACTTCAACACCTCAACACATTACACACCAGCATACTACACCTCGGCACACTACACCACATCACATTACACCACACTATACCCAGCACATTACACCATAACACCTCAACACACTACACCCCAGCAGAGTACACCCCACCACAACAAAACACACCACACTACACCACACCACACCACCACCCATTACATCACACCAAATTAAACCACACCACACCACACCACACCACACCACACCACACTACACCACACTACACTACACTACACTACACGACACTACACTACACTACACTACACTACACTACACTACACTACACTACACTACACTACACTACACTACACCACACCACATCACCACCCATTACATCACACCAAATTAAACCAGACCACACCACACCACACCACAACACACCACACCACACCACACCACACCACACCACACCACACCACACCACACCACACCACACCACACTACACTACACTACACTACACTACACTACACTACACTACACTACACTACACTACACTACACTACACCACACTACACTACACTACACTACACTACACTACACTACACTACACTACACTACACTACACTACACTACACTACACTACACTACACTACACTACACCACACCACACCACATCACCCCCCATTATACCACACCAAATTAAACCACACCAGACCACACCACACCACACCACACCACACCACACCACACCACACCACACCAGACCACACCACACCACAACACAGCACAGTCCAATCCAACCACTGATATGAACAAGAGCCTCATTCTTCTCCCGTGGTCTCGCCGTAAGCCCAACAGATGGCGTTGTTTTGCCGCCCTATCAAACTTTTAATTTATACTTTCCATTCTGGTGCGTCATACCTCAGTCTGTGATTTATGAGTGGCGCAGGAAAGGACTGCAAATTTAGCCTTGATTAATTCCAGCAATTTACCAGTAATTTCCATATTTCATAGGTACGCAAAAAGTCCTGAAATATTATATTTATTATATATATATATATTTATGTTTTGTATTATTCATATAACAATATAATCACATGGTCTTCTCATATTTAATATTACTGATGCAGGATTTTGTAGTTTAGAAAATGGATATTACAAATACTTATCAAATATTCTGGTAGATGGAATATGTGTAGTGATGAAAATGAGAGTTTGTAACACTGAAAGTAATAGTCATCACTGTAAGTGACTGTACGTAAAAAAAAAAAAAAAACAGTGAGTTATATACTAACACAATAACACACACACTGAGGCATACAAACAAACTAACACACACAGAGGTACACACACACACACACACGCACACACACACACACACACGCACACACACACACACACACACACACACACACACACACACACACACACACACACACACACACACACACACACACACACACACACACGAACACACACACACACACACACACACACACACACACACACACACACACACACACACACACACACACACACACACACACACACACTGAACGGCGGCGTCACGTACAATAAACAATGACACACATTATAAAGAGAAAAATAATGAGATATAACACACTCTTATCTCAAGTGCACCCATTAGTCGAGATATGAACAAAGAGGTCAATTTTTTAACGTAAGAGACAAAGAGAACACTGTGAGGGGTGTGTATATATTTATCACCCTCAGGATTCGTTTATCTGAGAGGAGGTTCTTAGTTAGTCTTACTGATTTGGTACATCGGAATATGAAGCTTCGTGTAATGTTCTATACCCCATTTTGATAGCTATGTGTGAAAATTTACCTGCACTCTCAGTTAATTAATCACTTTGGTTCTTGCAGTAAATGTAATGTAAGCAGAGACATATTTCACCAAATATTTGCATAACTAAGAACTTATTATTTTGTAACTTATGTACACTTGAATGTCACCGAAGTGTGTGTGTATCTAAGGACATATTACTTCGAAGGGGGATGCACATTAATTAAGGACAAAATATAAGACCACTCCTTTCCTTCCCTTCTTTGCTCCTTCTCTTCTTTGCCCCTTCTTATTTCCTCCACACTCCACCGTCTTTTCCTCCACCTTCCTTTCCATCCCTTCTTATCCTCCTCCATCTTTCCTCCTCCTTCATTCCTCCCACCTCCTTTCTTCCACTCTCCTTTCTTTCTTTCCCTCATTTCCTTCACCCCTCCTTTCTTTCTTTCCCTCATTTCCTTCACCCCTCCTTTCCTCCTCCTATTCCGGCACGCTTGCTAATGAGAAAACTTGTTGCTGTTATTCTTTTTTGTTGTTTGCCTTCCCGCCTCACACTAGTAACAGCCAACTTTCTACTCTCTCTCTCTGTTTATAATGAGTAAATGGTCGTGGGGTTACATAATAATAATCTCACCCAGCCTCCAGGGTAATCGGGTAAGTAAACTCATGACTTAGAATATGCTGTTGACTTTGTATTGTTATTGCTGTTATTATTGTCGTTATTATTGTCGTTATTATTGTTATTATTATTGTTATTATTACTATTATTATTATTATTATTACATATTTTTCATTAGTATTATTATTTTTATTATTTATCATCACACACACACACACACACACACACACACACACACACACACACATACAGCCATAGGTGCGGTCTCTAACCTTCCTGACAACTCCCCCTTTTCTATTATGCAGGTCAGGGTTCCTCAGCCACTTCTACCTTCTCCACCACCCCTCTTCCTAATCCATTCCTTCCTTCCTCCTAATCCTAATCCTTTCCTTCCTCCTAATCCTAATCCTTTCCTTCCTCCTAATCCTAATCCTTTCCTTCTTTCCTCTTTATCCTACTCCCTTCCTCCTTATCCTACTCCCTTCCTCCTTATCCTTACTCCTTTCCTTCCTCCTAATCCTAATCCTTTCCTTCCTTCCTTCCTCCTAATCCTAATCCTTTCCTTCCTTCCTTCCTCCTAATCCTAATCCTTTCCTTCCTTCCTCTTTATCCTACTCCCTTCCTCCTTATCCTACTCCCTTCCTCCTAATCCTAATCCTTTCCTTCCTCCTAATCCTAATCCTTTCCTTCTTTCCTCTTTATCCTACTCCCTTCCTCCTCATCCTACTCCCTTCCTCCTTATCCTTACTCCTTTCCTTCCTCCTAATCCTAATCCTTTCCTTCTTTCCTCTTTATCCTACTCCCTTCCTCCTTATCCTACTCCCTTCCTCCTTATCCTACTCCCTTCCTCCTTATCCTTACTCCTTTCCTTCCTCCTAATCCTAAACCTTCCCTTCTTTCCTCTTTATCCTACTCCGTTCCTTCCTCCTAATCCTAATCCTTTCCTTCCTTCCTCCTTATCCTACTCCGCTCCTTCCTCCTAATCCTAATCCTTTCCTTCCTTCCTCCTTATCCTACTCCCTTCCTTCTTATCCTAATCCCTTCCTTCCTTCCTCCTTAGCCTACTCCTTTCCTTCTTTCCTTCTTATCCTAATCCTTTCCTTCTTTCCTTCTTATCCTAATCCTTTCCTTCCTTCCTCCTTATCCTACTCCTTTCCTTCCTTCCTTCCTCCTTATCCTACTCCTTTCCTTCCTTCCTTCTTATCCTTACTCTTATCTTTCCTTCTAATCTTAATCCTTTCCTTCCTTCCTCCTTATCCTACTCCTTTCCTTCCTTCCTCCTTAGCCTACTCCTTTTCCTTCTCCTTTCCTTCAACCAAATCATACTACCTTCCTTTCTCCATTCCTTCCTCCTAATCCTATTTCTTTCCTTCCTCCTTTCCTTTCTCCTTTCCTTCCTGCTCTTTTTCTTCCTCCTTTACTCTTCTTTCTTCCCTTCCTCCACCGCCTCCAAATCCTCCTCTTTCTTTAATTCCTTTTCTCATTCCTCTTTCCCTTCTCCTCTCCTTCCCCCCTACTTTCCTTTCTCCTCTCCTTTCTTTTTCCTTTCCTTCCCCCTTCTTTCCTTTCTTCTATCTTTCTTCCTCCTTTTCTTTTTCCTCCTCACCTTCCCATTTCTTTCCTCCCTTATCTCCTTCCTCCTCCTTTCCTTCCTCTATACCTCCTTATTTTATTTCCTTTCCACTCTCCTTCTACCTTTTCTTCCTCCTTTCCTCCACTCCACCAACTCCTCCTCTTTCCTTTCCCCTTCTCCAAATTCTAGTCCTCTTTACCCTTCTCTCAATAATCTCCTCCATATATGCTCCCTCTCTCTCAGTCTCACAGGTATGAAGGAAGAGTCATAACATATAAACGTCTTGCCCAGATGTATGTCAGTCGGGGAAGTAGAGTTTAGCAGACTTTTTTTCGTCTTCTTCCATCTCTCCTCTACCTTCTTTCCTTTTCTCTTCTTCCCTCTTCCATCCTTTCCACCCTTCCTTTCCTCCCCCCTTCCTTTCCTCCACCCTTCCTTTCCTCCACCCTTCCTTTCCTCCACCCTTCCTTTCCTCCACCCTTCCTTTCCCCCACCCTTCCTTTCCTCCACCCTTCCTCTCCCCCACCCTTTCTTTCCTCCACCCTTCCTTTCCTCCACCCTTCCTTTCCTCCACCCTTCCTTTCTGCCACCCTCCTATCCTTCCCTCTTCCATCCTTTCCACCCTTCCTTTCCTCCACCCTTTCTTTCGCCCTCTTCCTTCCCTTCCTCTGCCCTACATATATCCCTCATTGATCTTAGCCAGCCAAAGCTTTGATTGATATAAACGTTGGGGTCAAATGGCAGTCTTTGCTCGTTTCCGATATTTTGATGCATAAGAGAACGAGTTTTGCTTCATTTATAACCATCGCGAGTTTGCACTGTCCTGAAGAAAATCAACACTTTATGAAAAATCGAATTAAATTGGACTGGTACCAATAAATAAAAGTATAATCTCATAGCATTCTTTATTGAGTGTATATAATGCATTCATAACACGCCGAATATTTACTTAGCCATCTAAAATAAAGAAACCTTAGAGTAATTTCAACTTTCCCCTCCCATCAACATTTTAGTCTTATAGAAGAAGTATAAATCTTGAATTCCATTTCTCCGGTAATTTCGTTTTCCCTTGGGGCTGCATTCCAAGATTTCACACCACCACCACCACCACCATCATCATCTCTCTTTCTCACGCCCAACTTATTTTCTTCACAGTTCGTTATCTGGCATCCTGAGGTGCCTCTGATAGTCATGGTGCTGAAGTGTTTGAAGGGGGATGGATGCCTTTGATTCCTCCAACCTAATATGGTATAAAAATACAACATCCAACCCCATTTAATACTTTTCGTAGCTCAGCATCAAGTAAAAATTTCTAGGTTTTGACGAGATGTAAAAAACAGCTTATGTTCTATACTAATAATTTATGTTTTTTCTCCCACAGGTAAGTCAGCGATGGAGACAGTACTAATCAAACTACAACTATTGTGAGTAAAACATATCTATAATTCCTATTTGGGCAAAGTTCTGTTTCAAGTTCTGTTACGCCTTTAGGATGTTAGTGAGTTTTGAAAATAATGTTGTCGTGAATAAGACGTGACTGTTATCTTCTGACCTTTAATAATATGGTTCATAATCAGACAAAGGAAGCAACCACCTCTCATTCACGACAACACAATAATATCCTCACCATCTTTCCAGAGAGGCGGCACAACCTTAGATCGTGACCTTCCCTATTTTGTGTATAAATATTGAGGTATGGGAAGCAAAGGAGACACACACACACACACACACACACACATACACACAGACACTTTCTCACTCTCTCTCTCACACACACACACACACACACACACACACACACACACACACACACACACACACACACACACACACACACACACACATACACATACACACGACTGCCCCCAACACCTCATTTCCAGGGAGGGAGGGAGGCCACGTCATGGAGCACAGTTCATTTCCACCACAATGTTCCCCAAACCTCTGTCTCCCTTTCACACCTAAATGAAATGCCAAGCTACTCATTATTTCCCTGGTCTTTGAATGGCCTCTAAACAATAGCATATTTATTTTTAAGTCTCCGAAAAAAAATCCAGAAAGTACAAATCTTTTACGACAATTAACTGTTTTTTTAGAAGCTTTCATTCTTGGCCAATATTCTGTCACAGGAAAATTAATACATTTTAAGTTATTCAAGGACTCTGTGGTCTAATTCCTTTTCATCCTACTGTAAAGGGGCTCCAAGTAATATTCTTCGCTCATAATTATATCCCGTTTAATCATTTCCGTTGTTATAAGGTACAATCAATAGAAGGTGTGTGTGTGTGTGTCAGTGGTTATGATTTATTTCCCCAGCTTGTATTTTAACCACTGACTACCTTACTAATCAAGCCTTCCACACACGAATCAAACTCATGAAAGGAAGCTGCTCCATTAAATGTTCAGTATATACAGTACTTTTTGTTTCTTAATATACTTTTTTCTCCATGATAATTATACTCTTTGCTATCAGATGCCCTGAGAAGCGACCTTCCAGTGCTTTACCGGAGTTAATGATCCTCATTACCATCCCTGCTCATAAGCTCATAACTTTACTTAACTAATTACTTTTGGACGCCTCTGAGGAACTTGGGACCATCCAGCCTTCATCTTAATTCATAAACCTAAGCCTTTTTCATAATGACCTTCCTTAATTACAGTGGCGGTGGTTGATAGACATAAGTCCCTCTCTTTCTCTCTCCCCTCATCAGCTAAGTTTCTTATGGGATTTATATTATGTCGGACGCCTGTAAGCATCTAAATCCTCCAAACTAATCCAAGACTTAAACTTGTAACTTAGATTGTTCAGTAATACGAATATGGGATGTGTTTTTCGAATAGTTTGAAGGAATCAGATATATATATTGTGCAAGAGGGAGATGCACGACTTCTTACCAGTGTTGTCAGAGAACTTGAGGGTGATTTACTCATATACATCATAACTTTGAGGGTTTGGGAGCTTCTTGGGACCTGAGCCACCCCTTTCCTCTCTCACACTGGCCTTTCTTTCCTTTTTCCTCCATTTTCTTTTCTATACTTCCGTTTTGTCTGCTGCCTTTTAGTGGGATTAGGTTTTTCCGACCTAGTACAGTCTTCAATTTTCCCCATTTCATTTATATGTATCACAGAGTGTTAAATTAACCATGTTATTAGACTTTATGCCCTCATTTATAAGGTTTACAGAAAATTAGTTATTCACAATAGTTGCTGTACCATTCCAATGAACACACCATTTTTAGGGGAGAACCACTTTTCATTACTCTGGGTGGCTACTAATTCCTCTTAACTAAACTAAGTCTCGAAACAGATTCCCTAGTAGTAACAGTAAGGTAATTATTTTATTCCCTGGGATAATTTGGAGGAATCAGCAGTCCACCAATTTACTAAAAACTGGTTCTCCCCTCCAAGTTCATTCCATCCCTGCTTTGCTTCGTACCTCTAAGCGCCTTCCTTTTAAAAATGTCTCCACAGGTTGGTGTTGACAGGTAAACAGAACGACTCACTTTGACGGCAAGGCTGGAAGCTCTAATGGTGTGTGCAGAACGTATAAACATCGATGCATTCCGGTCCAGAACGTTGGTACTTTTCCGGGCGAGAGACATGAAACGTTTTATCGGTGTTTACTCGCACTTCTCCCAGCGTAAAAATGCTGGGTAATCCTTTTTCCTCGACTGCTTAGACCAAACGTGCGAATTACCTTCCCGTCAGAGCGATATAGAATGTTTACCGTACTTACACTGGAAAGGAAAGATGAATCGTTCCATCGACTCCCAGTTTAACGAAGCCTTTTATCGATATACACATTTCTCCTGGGAAACGTTAGAAGTACTTTTCTGTCAGTGAGTGAGGTGAAACGTTTTATCGCCACCATCCAATTTCCCAAACTGTCAACCCCTGGAGCAGATTGTCCGTCCCATACAGTAGTTGGCGGCACTGATTCAAAGTCACTATGCTTCCCTACACACCACCAGACCACTCCCTGCCTCTCTACCATATACTGTACCTCTTTCACCACACCACTATCATACAACACCTCTCTAGCACACCACTCCCTGCCTCTCTACCATATACTGTACCTCTTTCACCACACTACTATCATACAACACCTCTCTAGCACACCACTACCGTACCACTCCCTGCCTCTCTACCATATACTGTACCTCTTTCACCAGACCACTACCATACAACACCTCTCTAGCACACCACTCCCTGCCTCTCTACCATATACTGTACCTCTTTCACCACACCACTACCATACAACACCTCTCTAGCACACCACTACCGTACCACTCCCTGCCTCTCTACCATATACTGTACCTCTTTCACCACACCAGTACCATACAACACCTCTCTAGCACACCACTACCGTACCACTCCCTGCCTCTCTACCATACACTGTACCTCTTTTACCACACCAGTATCATACAACACATCTCTAGCGAACCACTACCGTACCACTCCCTGTCCATCTACCGTACCCTATCCAGCCTCTTTTACCGCCTCTCTACCATACTGTACCTCTCCTACCACGCCACTACTGTCCCTCACCACTATCGTACCACACCTCTCTACTTCACCACTACCGTACCACACCTCCACACCACACCCTATCATCAATACCCACCACTGTCACCAGAAAACACCACACATTACCACACCACACACCACCTCACCACACCACACCCCAGTCTATCATACTTTTGTCGACACTACACAACAGCACACCACAACACACCACAATACACACCACCACACCACACCACACCACACCACACCACACTAAACCATACTTTTTACTACACTACACAACAACACACCACAATACACACCACTATACCACACCACAACACACCACACCACACCACACCACACCACACCACACCACACCACACCACACCACACCACAACACACCACACCACACCACAAGACCAATACCCACCATGCACTGTG
>JAWQEG010007478.1:0-5000 GCA_033782935.1 Petrolisthes cinctipes
GCCCTATCACGTTCTACCTTCCCCCTTCCCTTCCTTACCTTCCTTCTCTTCCCTTCGTTGGCCTTCCCATGAGTCGGGTCAGTGAGGAACCGGTTATGGAAGGGAATGGAAACGGTTCTGGTCCATTGGAGGGAAGATGGAAAGGGAAGGGTGGGGGGAAAAGGTTAAAGGGAAGGAAGGTAGGAAGAAGGATGGAAGAAAATTAAGGAAGGATGGGTGGAAAAGGTTAAAGAGAAGGAAGGAGGGATGGAAGAAAATTAAGGAAGGGTGGGTGAAAAAGGGAAGGAGAATGGATGAAAATTAAGGAAGGGTGGGTGGAAAAAGGGAAGGAAGGAAGGATGGAAGAAAAGTAAAGGAAGGATGGGTGGAGGGAAAGGTAGAAGGAAAGATGGGTGGAAAAGAGGAAGAAAGGGTAATAGGGAACAAAATGAGAAGGAAGGAAGGGAGAAAATAACAGGAGTGGAAAGGGGCGAAGGGACACATAGGGAAAGGGGAGGAAGGGGTAAGAGAAGGAAGGAAGGAAGGAGAGGAAGAGGGAGGGAGGGAAGGGGTTAGGAAAAGAAGACAAGGAGTGAGGGATCTTTTTATTCTTTTAATCTGAGTGAGTTCATCTTCTGGCCTTTTGTGGTCCACTGCTCCCTTCCTCCACCTCCACCTTCTCCTCCACCTATACTTCCATCTCCACCTCCTCCACCTCCACCTATATATACTTCCATTTCCACCTCCACCTCCACCTATATATACTTCCATTTCACCTCTTCCTCCCTCCCTCTTTCCACCATCACTTCCACATTCACCTCTACTTCCACTTCTCTCCCTTCTTTCTACCATTTCCAAATCCATTTCTCTCACTCCTTGCCAGTAAAAAAGAAGGAGGAGGAGAGGTGAAGGTGAGGGGGAGTGGAGGAACGAGTGAGAGGTGAGGGAGTAGAAGTGAGTGAAGGGTAGGGGAAACGACTGAGGAATGAAGGAACAGACAGGTGAGGAAGTAAATGAAAGGTGAGGGAGTAGAAGTGAGTGAAGGGTAGGGAAGACGACTGAGGAATGAAGGAATAGACAGGTGAGGAAGTAAATGAAAGGTGAGGAAGTAGAAGTGAGTGAAGGGTAGGGAAGACGACTGAGGAATGAAGGAACAGACAGGTGAGGAAGTAAATGAAAGGTGAGTGAGTGAAGGGTAGGGAAAACGACTGAGGAATGAAGAAACAGACAGGTGAGGAAGTAAATGAAAGGTGAGGGAGTAGAAATGAGTGAAGGGTAGGGGAGACGACTGAGGAATGAAGAAACAGACAGGTGAGGAAATAAATGAAAGGTGAGGGAGTAGAAGTGAGTGAAGGGTAGGGAAAACGACTGAGGAATGGAGGAACAGACAGGTGAGGAAGTAAATGAAAGGTGAGGAAGTAGAAGTGAAAGAAGGGTAGGGAAGACAACTGAGGAATGGAGAACAGACAGGTGAAGGAATAAATGAAAGGTGAGGGAGTAGAAGTGAGTGAAGGGTAGGGAAGACAACTGAGGAATGAAGGAACAGACAGGTGAGGAAGTAAATGAAAGGTGAGTGAGTGAAGGGTAGGAGAGACGACTGAGGAATGAAGAACAGACAGGTGAGGAAGTAAATGAAAGGTGAGGAAGTAGAAGTGAGTGAAGGGTAGGGAAGACAACTGAGGAATGAAGGAACAGACAGGTGAGGAAGTAAATGAGAGGTGCATGAGGAAACACGTGTGGTTACCTGGGTGCGTGTTTCAGATTGCTACCAAAAACAAAACAAAAAAACATATGTTGGCGTGTTTACCTACCTTCTACCTTATGCCCTCAGGAATTCCTATTTATGTTCTCTACTTCGTTTCCTTGTGAATATAATATGATCAGTGAGATATTTGCAAATAATGATGGTGGTGTTAGTGATGGTGATGATGGTGGTGTTAGTGATGGTGATTGGGGTGGTGTTAGTAGTGGTGGTGATTATAGTGATGGTGGTGTTAGTAATGGTGATGATGGTGGTGTTAGTAGTGGTGGTGATGGTGGTGTTAGTAGTGGTGGTGATTATAGTGATGGTGTTAGTGATGGTGGTGATGGTGAAAATGGTGTTGTTGATTGTGATGGTGGTAATAGTGACGATGATAATAATAATAATGGTGGTGATAATGATAGTGATGATGTTAGCAATACCATGGCTGGACTGTGAGGAGGAGGGTGGGGGGGGGGTATAGCATGGAGGGGGCGAGGGGGAGGGGGGGCGAGGGGGGGCACGGATCAATATTTATCATCTCTTCCTCTTTTCCTTCTGTTGATTCATGGTATATTTGTATGGGTTATGGGTAAGTGTGATAGAGAGAAATGGGTGTATGGATAGGAGACACATACACACACACATACACATACACACACATACACACACACATACACATGCACACATACATACCGTACACACACACACACACATATGTAAATACCGTACACACACAGAGAGAGAGAGAGAGAGAGAGAGAGAGAGAGAGAGAGAGAGAGAGAGAGAGAGAGAGATAAGGAAGGCATGAAATACCCTCGACTTCTCATGTATTCAATTTCTCGTGTGTGTGTGTGTGTGTATGTGTGTACGGTATGTATGTGTGTGTGTGTGTGTGTGTGTGTGTGTGTGTGTGTGTGTGTGTGTGTAGGGCGTGGCACTCAGAAGGCACTACCTACCTTCAGTATATACCTTGACATAGCTGGCACTCCACCCTCTTCCTTACTTAATACCCTTCAACACTCTCTCTCTCTCTCTCTCTCTCTCTCTCTCTCTCTCTCTCTCTCTCTCAATTGAACATGATTTTGGACATCTAACTCTATTTTATTCCGCAACTTTTCCCAGTATAACACACACACACAAACACACATACATACACACACACACACACACACACACACACACACACACCGTACACAAACACACACACACACACACACACACACACACACACACACACACACACCACACACACACACAAACATACATTCATACCGTACCCACACACACACACACACATACATTCATTCTTACCGTACACACACACACACACACACACACACACACACACATATAAGGAAAGTTGTACAACCCTCACCTTTTCTTGCTTTGGGTAATGACCGTGGGAGTAGGAAGGGTAATTAATGTTTAAGGGGGTGCGGAAATAAGGGGACAGGCTAGGGGGGGGTTAGGAGGTGCGGGAGTAGGGGGACAGGCTTGGGGGGGGAGTAGGGGGACAGGCTTGGGGGGGAGGGGGTTGGGGGGTGCGGGAGTAGGGGGACAGGCTTGGGGGGGGGTTTGGGGGGTGCGGGAGTAGGGGACAGGCTTGGGGGGGGTTAGGGTGGTGCGGGAGTAGGGGGACAGGCTTGGGGGGGTTGGGGGTGCGGGAGTAGGGGGACATTCTTGGGGGGGATGCGGGAGTAGGGGGACAGGCTTGAGGGGGTTTTGGGGGGTGCGGGAGTAGGGGGACAGGCTTGGGGGGGGGTTAGTGGGGTGTGGGAGTAGGGGGACAGACTTGGGGAGGGTTAGGGGGCTGCAGGAGTAAGGGGACAGGCTTGGGGGAGGGTTTTGGGGGGTGCGGGAGTAGGGGAACAGGCTTGGGGGGGGGGAAAGCCTATAAGCTAAAAAAAAAAAAAAAAAAAAAACATTGTAAAGCTGTCAAACTCTTAGGTGAGTTACCCCTCTATGGATGATTATTTTTGACCACAACTGTACCATACGTAGGGTAGAGGGGAAAAATTACAGGGAATATCTGATGGGGAAATCAGGACTGGGGGGGCGGGGCGGGTGAAGACTGTCTAGACGAGTAGGCGTGGCATTATTGTTGTTCTTGGTGGGTGGTGGGTGGTATGTGTGTTATGGTAGTTGGTGTGTGTGTGGTAGCTAGTTGGTGTGTGTGGTTGTAGTGGTGATGTGGGAGGGTGTGTGTGTGTGTGTAGTGGTAGTTGGTGTGTGGTTGTAGTGGTGGTGTGGGAGGTTATATGTGTGTGTGTATTATGGTAGTTGGTGTGTGGTTGTAGTGGTAATGATGTGTGTGTTATGGTAGTTGGTGTGTTGTGCACGTGATGGTGGTAGTGTTTGTGTGTGTGTGTGTGTGTGTGGTGTGTGTGTGTTATGGTAGTTGATATGTGGTTGTAGTGGTAATGATGTGTGTGTTTTGGTAATTGGTTTGTTGTGGTATTGGTGATGTGGGTCGGTTGGTGGGTGTGGTTGCATGGGTATTGCTATTATAGTGGTGGTGATAGTAGTAGTAGTAGTAGTATCAGTAGAGGGTGTGGCAGTGACAACCTATTTGTAGTAATGGGCGTGGAGAGAAAGATAAACAAAACAAAGAAGGAAGTAAGAGAGAGAGAGAGAGGATGCATAGACAGGAGGTGTGAACGGCAGTGAATTAAGGGAGGGGGGGGGGATATGACCAGCGGGTAGCCAAAGAGAGGGGGGGGGAGAGGGGGTTTATGATTGGGGTTAGGGGGGGTGGTCTGACCTTTCAAAATTAGTATAAAGTGTGTGTTGTGTGTGTGTGAAAATTTATATATAATGTGTTTTGTGTGTGTCAAAATTTATATAAAGTGTGTGTGTGTGTGTCAAAATTTATATAAAGTGTGTTTGTGCTGTGTGTGTCAGAATTAGTATAAAATATGTGTGTGTGTGTGTTAAGATTAGTATAAGGCGTGTGTGTGTATGTGTGTCAAAATTTATATAAAGTGTGTTTGTGTATGTGTCAATATTTATATAAAGTGTGTTGTGTGTGTGTGTGTGTGTGTGTACAGTCACGAACCATAGTAAGTATCCAGGTCAGCTTCGATTAACCTAATGAAAGAGTATGAAACTAGTCCCATTAAATATGTAAGTATGTAATGTATGTATGTATGTATGTATGTATGTATGTATGTATGTATGTATGTATGTATATATGTATGTGTCAGTATAAGCGTTGTTGTAATTTGTTCGCTGGTATGTCAGATGATTCCAAACTTCAACAACAAAACCTCGATACTTA
>JAWQEG010007478.1:15000-51760 GCA_033782935.1 Petrolisthes cinctipes
AAATGGCGGGAATAACGAGGACAAGTGTAGCAGAAACGGCGGGAATAACGAGGACAGTTGTAGCAAAAGTAGCAGAAAAAGCGAGAACAGTTGCAGCAGAAATGGCGGGAATAACGAGGACAGATGCAGTAGACATAACGGGAAAGATGAAGACATTTACCTCAGGAATAGCGGGAAAGGCGAGGACGTTTGCAATGGGTTTGATGGTAGAAGCGAGGACAGAGTCGACGGGTATGTGAAGGACAGACTGGTGGTAGGGGTGGTGGTGGGGGGGCTACCTCCTTCTGACACCCTCAACCTCTCTGACACACCCGATCCCACTTACACATATGGAGAGAAGAAGGAGGAGAAGGAGAAACAGGAGAAGAAGAAGGAGGAGAAACATGAAGAAAAGAAGGAGAGGGAAGAGGAGGAGGAAGAGACAAAGGAATACAAAGGAATACGAAGGGAGGAGGAGGGAGAGGAAAAGAAAGAGAAAGAGGTAGAGGAAGAGGAAGAGGAGGAGGAAAAGAAGAAAGAGAAGGAGGTGGAAAAGAAGAAAGAGAAGGAGATGGAGGAGGAGGAGGAAAAGAAGAAAGAGAAGGAGGTGGAGGATGAGGAAGATGACGACGACGGCTACAATACCGAGTTACCCAGATTGTTACTCATAGCCAGCTTCAGTAACAGTGTGACGAGGAACCAGGGATATAATAAGACCATGTACCCGAGTGTCATCAAACGCTGCGACTCTAAATCAACAACAACCACCTCCACCTCCACAAATTACTACATAAGTATCGGCAGTACAGACGAGTTTGAGTTGTGTACGGATAATAGTAGTCGATCCCTTGCTAAATCCATTTATTCTACCATCACTTCCCCCCATCGCCGCCACCACCTCCACCATCATCATCACCACCACCATCATCATCACCACCACCACTATCATCAACACCATTGCCCCAGCTCTGACGACACGACCACCACGACCACCACCAACACCAACAACAACAACACCATTAACAGCAAAACGATGTGTGATGAATATGGTTATCTGTTGCCAATTCCATATATCTCTGGCCTTCCTGATCAAATTATACCAACAACTTCAAGCCACCTAGGCCTTCCTGAACATTGTCTACCACCACCAACCTCAAGCCATTGTTTACCACCAACCTCAAACTCCCTAGGCCTTCCTGAACATTGTCTACCACCAACCTCAAACTGCCTAGGCCTTCCTGATCAAATTATACCAACAACCTCAAACTCCCTAGGTTTTCTTGAGCATTGTCTACCACCAACCTCAAACTGCCTAGGCTTTCCTGATCAAATTATACCAACAACCTCAAACCACCTGGACTTTCCTGAACATTGTCTACCACCAACCTCAAACCACCAAGGCTTTCCTGAGCATTGTCTACCACCAACCTCAAACCACCAAGGCTTTCCTGAGCATTGTCTACCACCAACCTCAAACCACATTTACCCCATGGACCATTTACTACCAACATCAATCCCTAGAAACCTAATGCAGCATCTATTATCAACCCCAAACCTCTTCAGTGACCCTCCACCAACCTCAAACCTCTTCAGTGACCCTCCACCAACCTCGAGCCATCTACTACCAACCCCAAACCTTAGTGGTGCCTTAATGGAGCGTTTTATACCACCAACAAACCACTGTGACCTTCCCGAACCTTATCTCTCACCAACCCCAAACCACAGTGACTTTCCATCAACCTCAAACCACAGTGACTTTCCATCAACCTCAAACCACAGTGACTTTCCATCAACCTCAAACCGCATTGACTTCACAAAACGTCACCTACCACCAACCCCTACCCACAGTGACTTTCCATCAACCTCAAACCACAGTGACTTTCCATCAACCTCAAACTGCAGTGACTTCCCAAAACGTCACCTACCACCAACCCCTACCCACAGTGACTTTCCATCAACCTCAAACCACAGTGACTTTCCATCAACCTCAAACCGCATTGACTTCACAAAACGTCACCTACCACCAACCCCAAACCACAGTAGTAGTGACCTCCAAAAAGATTGCTGTAGTAATGGCCCCATCGGTTGTGCCGTTGGGGAGTGTACCATGGGGGAGTGTACCGTTGGGGAGTGTACCGTTGGGGAGTGTACCGTCGGGGAGTGTACCGTCGGGGAGTGTACCGTCGGGGAGTGTACCATGGGGGAGTGTACCGTTGGGGAGTGTACCGTTGGGGAGTGTACCGTTGGGGAGTGTACCATGGGGGAGTGTACCATCGAGGGGTGCACCATGGGTCATGATTTTGAACAGAACGATGAGTGGTGTTGTACAGAGAGTTCCAATTCTCGTGTACCCCATCCAGCAACGAGCAGTGGTCATTGGTTAAAGTGTCCCATGTTACAGTGTCCTATGGTCCAGTCCTCACCTCTTGCCCATTATGTGTCCCTTGTGTCCTCATGTATCCTTCACAACAACAACTACAACAAAACCACAACTACAGGTCAGTTGTCGTTAGGGGGTCGATAGTCTGTTGTCATGGGTGAGTGAGTTAGAAGGTTATGTATGTATGTATGTAGAAGTTGTGGTGTGGGTGAATTGTAGGTGTGTGTGTGGTTTTTTTTTGTATATATATAGTCTTTGTTTGTTGTGGGTGAATTGGGTGAGTAACCTAATAAGTAGTCTTGTTGTGGGTGAGTTGGATGAGTAAATTGCCTTGTGGGTGAGTTAGAAGGTTATGTATGTATGTATGTAGCTGTGTTGTGGATGAATTAGAAGTGTTTATGTTTATATAGTCTTTGTTGTGGGTGAATTGGATGAGTAAATAGCCTTGTTGTGTGTGAGTTGGATGAGTAAGTAAGTAAGAAGTCCTTGTAGTGGATGAGTTGGAGGCGGTAATGACGCATATATTAGTCTCCTGTCCTCCACTGAGTTTAAAGTTACCAGTTCATGATATTATTAGACTCGGTGGAATCATTCTGAGTCCTGTTATACACCGAGTTTTTTTTCCTCCTCCTCCCTCCTAGGCTATTCATGGAAGTATCACGAGTCTATTTTTTCCTTTCCTCTCAGGCTATGTGCGTGATGGGAGCAGCAGCAGGTAGAAGTTGATAAACACAGAAATGTTAAATTCATTCCCATTTCACGATTCATAGAGTTATATTAAAGAATTAAAGGGAAAAGCAGCACTGTATAATATATTTGGAACCTAAACCCTGTGAATATTAAAACATAACTCAATCACCTTCAATAACAAAACACTGTGAATATTAAAACATAACACAATCACCTTCAATAACAAAACCCTGTGAATATTAAAACATAACACAATCACCTTCAATAACAAAACCCTGTGAATATTAAAACATAACTCAATCACCTTCAATAACAAAACACTGTGAATATTAAAACATAACTCAATCACCTTCAGTAACGCGTATTACAAGACAGTGATCTTAAAATTAGATGATGATATTGGTGATGTTGTTTGGTGGAAATAGGAAACATTTGTCAGTAATTGATGGTGTAGTGTTAGTTTTCTGTGAGCCTGCCGATAATGAGATCCGCAACACAAAGGTCATGAGCCTTGAACTCTATTGTAGGCTGTGTGTATGTGTGTGTGTGTGTGTGTGTAAGGTTATTGAGACAACTAACTGAAACAAGGGAAAAAGGGAAGGGTGGGGATGGGGGTGGGGGGGAAGGAAGAGAGATGGTCAGGGGGTGGGGGGAAGGAAGAGAGATGGTGAAGGTGGGGAAGGAAGAGAGATGGTGAGGGGATGGGGGGGAAGGAAGAGAGATGGTGAGGGAGGGGAAGGAAGAGAGATGGTGAGGGAGGGGAAGGAAGAGAGATTGTGAGGGGGGGGGGAAAGGAAGAGAGATGGTGAGGGGGGGGGAAGGAAGAGAGATGGTGAGGGGGTGGGGGGAAGGAAGAGAGATGGTGAGGGAGGGGGGAAGGAAGAGAGATGGTGAGGGGGAGGGGGGGGGGAAGGAAGAGAGATGGTGAGGAGGGTGGGGGGAAGGAAGAGAGATGGTGAGGGAGGGGAAGGAAGAGAGATGGTGAGGGAGAGGGGGGAAGGAAGAGAGATGGTGAGGGGGGG
Organism: Petrolisthes cinctipes; assembly: GCA_033782935.1. Classification (NCBI taxonomy): domain Eukaryota; kingdom Metazoa; phylum Arthropoda; class Malacostraca; order Decapoda; family Porcellanidae; genus Petrolisthes; species Petrolisthes cinctipes. The sequence goes on from JAWQEG010007478.1 coordinate 19,072, forward strand.
GGAGGAAGAGAGATGGTGAGGGGATGGGGGGGAAAGAAGAGAGATAGTGAGGGGGAGGGGGGGGGAAGGAAGAGAGATAGTGAGGGGGAGGGGGGGGGGAAGGAAGAGAGATGGTGAGGGGGAGGGGGGGAAGGAAGAGACTTATGAGACAAGGGAAAAGGAAAGGGTATCTTAAATGAGTCTTAGTGTTTGTTGAATAATATTGTATCTTATATGAATCTCAGTGTTTGTTTTGTTTTTTTCAGGGGTTTATGGCAGTAGTGTGGAGTCAACGAGTCACATGCCTTCAGCCCCGCCCACCCCGCCCACAGCCAGCAGGTGGGCGTCCTCGGGGGAGCTACCAGAGACACCCCCCACCACCACCAGCACCAATACCAACACAACCACAACCACCACCGAAGCAGCTGCCCCCCCGACCACCTCCGACCCCGCCGCTGAAGCTGAGAGGTTGACCATGTATCGCTGTATCATCTCTTCCATCGTCGAGTCTGAGACCATCTACCTCGAGTGTTTAGATGTTGTCCTTCAGGTGTGTGGCTCAAGCCACGGTTGTTGTTGTTGTTGATGTTGTTTTTATTTGTATTGTTATTGTTATGGATATTTGTTTTGTTATTATTATTATTATTGGTAAAAGTAGTGAAGTACTCCGTTCACTATATTGTATATTTTAGTATCATTACCCACTATTTTGGACCATTCTAAGACACTTTTCATCTATGGTGTTTCGGGATGTGCCCCGTTTTCGAAATATGCCCCGTTTTACAAACATAATTTGGAAATTAGTCTGACCTAACCTAACCTAGACCACAGCAGACTACCGGGACCTAACCTGGGCAAACTACCGGGATATAACCAGTGTAAACTACAGTATCATAAAGGGACCGGGGCAAATTCCCGGGACCTAGCCGGATGTGGTAACACTGCGCGGCCCTAGCCAAGAACGGTGTACTTCTCTACTAATACCATGATTTTTAGTAATAATCCAGAAATGTTTATTAGACGATGTCTTTTTTTTTTCAGTACATGAAGGCTTTGAAAGCTACCCTGACCACCTCCCAGCCAGTCATCTCACCAGACGACTTTTCCACCGTGTTCTACCGCATCACAGAGCTTCACGCCGCCCATAATGACTTTCTCAATGGCCTTAAAGAGAAGACTGCTAACTGGGATGGAACCAGCTCAATTGGAGAACTCTTCCGTGTTCTGGTAGGTTACACATGTACAGTACTCATTCACCATATTCACTCATTAGTTATGTTGTTGTTGTTGTTGTTGTTGTTGATGTTCTCAACAAGCCTAGTTTGGAGGAATCAGTCTCCCTCCAATTTTCCAACAACAGAAGGTCCCATAAACTAATAAGAGCATTGTGTTACAGGCCAGTAAGTTGGATGTGTACGCCTCCTTCCTCCAAAACTATCCCCGTGCTGTGGAGACGGTGCGTCGATGTGGCAATCAGAGCGCACAGTTTGCTGACATCACTCGGTCAATCAAGCTGCGGTCACTCCAGGGTCAGGCTCAGTCGCTGGAAGATCTCCTACACAGACCGGTTGCACGGGTCCAAAAGAATGCTCTAGTCCTGCATGTGAGTCCTTGCCGGGGTCTTTAGTCTATAACAATTTTCCATTCATGGTTTCTATTTGAACTTGAAGTGAGGGAATGTAGATTATTATAATATATGTACAGCCACAATCAAATATCCACCGACACTTTCTTTATATCTTGCAAATAAATCAGTATCATATCAAAATATAATCGTACAACTCCTTATGTCAACTCAACCCTCTCAATTATTATTATGAGGTGCTGCAAAATCATACACGTATTGTTCTTTATTTACTACGATGGAAGGAAAATGTCGGTGGTTGTTTGATTGTGGCTGTACAGTACTGTAGTGTGTGATTCTGTAAACTCATGTTATTTTAACATATAATTATATTTCCATTCTTTTTTTACAGGACTTGCTCAAGTACACACCTGATTATCATCCAGATCACGATATCCTGCGTGAGGCCCTCAGACTGACACAGAATTTCCTGACTCACCTCTCCATGCTACACACAGAAGCAATGTTCCCTGTCAGTTATTTGTCTTTTTGGGTTGTATGTTTTGTAGTAGAGAATATATTTCATACTTGCTTATTATCATCATTACCAACAAAAAAATATATACTGTATATCCTTTATTTTCAACAGAATCTCTTTATTTGCCATTAACTGTTTCAGTGCCAGGGACTTTTCTTTGATTTAATTGAATAATCTGAAGGTAATTATGTGAAAGAAAATGGTGAACCTAGATATGAATGCAGATAATATATGCAGCAATTTATACAATGAAAAATAAACAAAAGTAAAAAGCAAATGTGTGTTATTTCCTAATGAATATGTGACATTATTATTTGCAGGCCCAGGAGCGTCCCCAACGGCACCTGGTACGCAACTCCTTCATTGTGGAGTTGGTTGAGGGACATCGTAAGCTTCGGCACTTGTTCCTCTTCAATGACGTCATCGTATGTGCCAAGTACAAAGTGAGTCACTACTGCAGAAATGTTTGTAAGAATCCAATCTGGCTTACAACTTGTTTACAGGGAAGCTGTTAAATATTTGCTGAGGTCAACCCTCTTTATATCATAATTGCCTCCCTCATTTTGACCGCCTCTTTATATTTTCGTATATTGCTGTCCATGTTGAGGAGTGTATATTTTGACACGGGAAATACAGAACTGGTACAGTACAGCTGTCTGTGCAAGTTGTTTTATGTATGTAGTACAAGACAGTACAGTACTGCATAACTGTGCTTTAACTTTTTTTTTACTGGTTGCTGAGGGACTGTAGGTAATTGGAATAATTTAAACGGTAAAAATTGTGTTTTGGGGGGATAGGTTTGGTCTTCTGTACACAATATAAAAAAACTATCGGTGCCCTTCTCACGAGAACTATTGTGACATGTATGTTAATTCAATTTACACTTTGCAGCCCACCGGTCGTTCAGAAAAATTCACATTTGAGGTGAAGTGGTACATCAGCCTCCATGACATAGCAGTCTTGTGTGACAGTGGTCCAGAGACACTAAAGGAGTCTAACCCTCCCAACCTGGTGTCCCTAAAGTCCCAAGCCTCTACTGTCAGGGACCAGCTCAGACGCCAAGAGATTGCCAGTGATAACAAAGGGGTAAGTGTACAAGTATGAAGCTCTTACCACCCAGGATGAATATTTTCTCTCTACTCTGATTCACATTATCACACACCCATTGGTAAAAATATCAGACTTATTGTTATGTTATGTAGGCCACCAATCAATCCTCCTGGTCAAAGAATAGGGAGAAAACGAGAGGGATTAGCATACTATTTCCAGCTTATCAGTGCCACCACATGAAAGTGATCTGCTCCAACACCAAAACTGTTAAGTGGAGTTAAAACAAGTTGCCGGCTTTTTAGTATGATAACTTACTGCAGTGTTGTTGTTTTCATTGCTACTCACAAAACAGGGTAGGCTATCACATGTGTTCATTCTATGTAAATAACACAGTGAACAATGTTTTGAAAAGGACATCTGCTTTGACTCCACAGGTACTTGTCAATTGTTGGCCATAGTCTTTTATTGTGACATTATATCTTTATTACACTAAAATATCATGTAAGTACAGTGGGTTATGCAAGTTATGCTTTGACACAGTTTTATAATGTTTTTCTCCTTAGGCTGGCCGTATGAATTCTGCTCGTAATGAGAAACAGCGGAAGAAACTGGCGGAGTTGGAGGCTCAACTTGTATTAGCATCACCAAACCTTCCTTTTAGAATATCCAAGAGAGCTGGCTCAGTCCACACTTTCCTCATATCATCAGAGTATGAAAGAGACCAATGGGGTGAAGCCATCCAAGTTTTACAGGTAGGAAATACGTATTGGATATTTCTTTATATATATATTTTTTTTATGGTTATTAATTTTCTTGATATTTATACAGTACTAGCCAACCAGAGCCTGTGAATTGACCTGAAAAAAGAATTGAAATATGTCCAGTGTAATTTTTTCAAGTAACCCTTATGTGTGATTACTGCAATTTATGTATTCTATAGTTTTGTACAATCATGAGCTGCATCTCATGTAGACCACCCCAGACGATGTAGTTAACAGCTTGTATTGTTACTGTATGATGACTTAATGTATTGGTTACAGACTGTCTCAGACTCATTACATTGTAGAGTGTTTAATAGTAAGCAGTCAACACAGTCAGGTATTACATAAACACAATTCTATGAGTTCTTTCCACATATTATTCTGGGTGGACTCAAGATTATGTATGACTCATGATTGTACAGCACTGTGGCTTAAGGGGGTAATTCACTTTTGTTACATTGGAGTGCATTGATTCCTCCAAAGTAGGCCAGGAAACAGTACCAGATGAACAAAAATAATGGTGTTCTGCTGCTTGGAATAGTTTGGAGGAATCATTTACTCCAGATTTACCAACACTGTACTTCCCCCTTAATGAAAAGATATATGTTCGTACCAGGTCTTTCCTACATGCCAGATTACATTTCCAGGTTTTAGGTTCATCTTCCCACTGCAAGTTTGGCTGGGTTCTCCTAAAGCCTCACTTGTTGGAGCGAGGAACTGTTCTCTTTGACTCTGTTGTTCCCTTCTTGCCTCAAGTGACTCATTCTCAGTCTGCTCAATCACTCTTAACTTCTTGTTTTGTGAGGATCTTTAATAAGGTTTCCAGATTGAGTCATTGCATGTACTTTTATTTCAAAAACTATTACCTTGGGACTGTAAGCTGTGTACATTTTGCTGTACTCTAAAATTGGCCAGCTTAGTTGAGTCCATGACTTTGTGTACATATTATACTAATTGACGATGATATTTACCACATATGGTTGAAATTTTAAAGTGGTTCATACTTTGAAGGTTTCCCCAAATATATGGGGTACAAAACTGTCAAGTTTCTTTAATATCTAACAGTAGTATACCCTAACTTGTAGTGACAAAACCAGGCTTGCCAGGTGTTATTTATAGGTGTGTGTGTGTGTGTTTGAAAGTCTGATACAGCATTTCCTCTTTCAATCTCTTATGTAAAAATATATTTAATAGACTTGCCCCTGGCTAGTACAGTGGTAACGCGTTGGCCTCGCATCCGTGAGGTCGGCAGATCGAGCCTCGCCCAGGTCCGAGAGTTTAAAACTGTTTACTGGGGGGTTACTGCCATGGCTGGGCACCATGGTGGGGAGTTGGGCTTGCCTGGCTGACGTTCGGGAGAGTATCTCATCAGAGATAGTGCCAGAACTGAAACCCTGCAACTTTAACTTTAACTTTAACTAAGTATCATATGAACCACTAATTAAACTTAAGTGCAGGAAATATATCTTTGCTACTAAAATAGTAATGAACTTATGATAATAGTAAGCACTGTGTTTATCCTATTAATGAAATCCTTAGTAGACAATAGACAGGAAAAGAGATTTCCTGCACTCAAGTTTTTGTTTATTTTTAGTGTTGTGTGTGTGTGATAAACCCATTAGATGTGCTTGTATATTACTTTCATCCCTTCTTCACTGCACTGTTTTGACCTTTATAGGATACTAATTTGAAAATTAACTTTGATAGACAGAATATTTTGTTTAAGGTTAGAGTACCTGGTACTTGAATTACCTATAATTGTGTATAGAAACATACAAGTGTTCCAATTCATTTGTTTCTTATTAATTGTCACATTGTCTGATATTAGATCAGGTAAAGTAAATATAAGTACAGTAGTTCTAACCATATGTTGACAGGGCCTCCTTCATTGAACAAATAAAATCACCAATTGTTAAAATAATTATGTACTTTGTCAGCTGATGTTGAAGATTTATGAAATATTTTGACAGCATTAAAAATTATATATTATTAGAATCTGATGTTATTGCAGGCAAATACTCCTGGTGTTGGCGGCAGTTCACTCACACTTCAAGATCTTCAAAGTTGGATTACTGCTTGCCGCTCCTTCCTCAAAACCAACATGGGATCCTTCTTGCTCAAGTCAGGCCGGGATGACTCCTTGCTCCTCGGTGACCTGCACATTGTGGTGTCTAGTCTACATGGCCTCACCAGTCCTGCAAGTATGTGTACAGGAATTTGATATCTTATGTACACTACAGGAACTCTTTGTGATTAAAAAGTTACCCTCAGTAAAAGCAAACACCTACTGTATAAGTTTGGCTACATACGTTTATCTAATTATGATGGCCTTACTGAAGGTATCATCTCTTGAACAAATTAAAGCTACCACATTTTACAGTGGAACAAGATCCTTTAAAAATGATAATAATTTCAGGATGTTACATGTCCCAGTGGTGGCAGTACATAGGTTTTCCATAACTCAGCCTCAGGCCCTGACATCCCTCAATGGGGTAATATGAGATGTGAATGTTGCTGTTAGTTGCTGTTCATATGTTAATACCAGTATGTAATATTTTATATCTTTTTTCAGCCGATGTGTATGTGTGCTTTGAAGTGGATTCGTATGGGCACTTCTTCCGCAAGGCCAAGACCAAGCTGACAGATGGTATAGAACCTCACTGGAATCAAGACTTCATCATTGAGTTGGAGGGATCACAGACATTGAGAATTCTTTGCTATGAAGATCATCCTAAGCTTGGAGTTCAGCTGAGAGGGAAAACTCACTTAGAGGTTGGCACTGTTTTTGTATTGAATTTGTTATTATATATTTTAGAATTTATTTGTTTTGTATATGACCTGTAATTACCATTCAACATCAAACCTCAACATTAATTCTTGAATCACAGTCACTGAGAGGGCCAGGCAGGATATATGAAGTGTCGATGAACAAGCTAAGGTGAGGATTTGAAAGTGATTCACTGAAAAATCTCTACCAACGGGATGCTGTATAGGAATGAAACCTGGCCAGCCAAGGTGGAGGATGTAAAGAGATGACCAGGTGGATGTCTGGTATTGTACTTCTATGAGTGACATAGTAGATGGTGCAACCCTGCTTGCTACAGATGGTGTCTACAAATATTGGTGTAGTAATGAAGAGAGGACAACTGAGGTGGTTTGGGAATATGGAGAGAGTGGACGGGGACAGCTGGGTGAGGAAAGTCATGAATATACAAGTAGAAGAATAAGATTTAACTCTGTTCTTTAAATTCCAGCTTTCAAGATCATGGTTAAACGACACTCTGACTGAACGACGAGTGAGTTTACAAGATCTGGTTCTGGTCCTCTCCCTCAAGTTCCTGCCCCCTGAGGCTACACTTAGAAGAGTACCCACTGGCAAGTCATCAGGACTGTTTGGTGCCAATATTGCTCACATCTCAAGGTGAGTTGAAGGATGAAATTTCAATTGACATGTATTCGGACCAAGTAGTTGTGGATATTAAATTTATTACTGTATTTGTACTATTATTATTATTGCTATTTTAAATTAATAGTCATATTATTAAATATATATATATACAGTATATATCATATTTTTTCCAGACGTGAGAAGAGAAGTGTTCCATTCATAGTTACGAGATGTGTTCGGGAAGTTGAAAGACGTGGAATGCAAGAGGTTGGAATTTACAGGGTCTCAGGCTTAGCCTCGGATATAACAAAACTAAAGAAATCATTTGAAGCAAGTAAGTCATTTACTTCTTAAAATAGAAAAGGTGATTATATTGTTGGAATTATTAGGCAGTAAAGCTTATATACTGACACTTATACCTGCAACTGTAAATTTTCAGATCCATATGAAGCAGAGCAGCTAATAAAGGAAGTAGACATTCACTCTGTAACTGGACTACTCAAGCTCTTCCTGCGTGAGTTACCCGAGGCTCTTTACACCAGTGAGCTCTACCCAAGGTTCTTTGAGGCCTACAGTGCAACAGATAACGAATATCGCAAGAAGACTCTACTCAAGCTCTTTTCATCACTGCCTCAGCTCAACCAGTCAATCATTGCATACCTCCTGGAACATTTAGTCAAGTAAGAATAGTCAAAACTTTGTCATTGCAGTACTGTAGTTTGTTTCCACACCCTTACTACATTTACACACATGGGCTGACACTCCAGGTGTAGGGAAATGAAAGCAATCAGACTAAAAACCAAAGTCTATCAGAAAATATGGAATCCAGGCAAGTATATCATTATCCCAAACCCATGATACTGGTTCTGTACCTCCCTGGACAAGGCTATCACACCCTACGAGTTAGGTAATAGTGTTTCATACTTATATAAACATATTATTTTATCCCATTTTTTGTTTACTTCCCTGGACAAGGCTTTCACTCCCTACTAGTTAGGTGATAGTGTTTCATACCTTATATATTTACTGTATCATTATACCTCATTTAATGTTTTCAGAATTCATGAAATGGAGCACCTGAACAAGATGTCACTACACAACCTGGCAACAGTGTTTGGTCCGACACTACTGCGTCCTGGAGACAAGCCTGGCAACCCCTCACCTGCCGAGAAGTTGGCGGCTGGCACTGTTGATGTCATGGCACAAGCTGGCATCCTCCATTTCTTCTTAACAAGACGTGCTAATGGTGAACCCATACAGGTTGTTAGTCAGTAGTGAGGTAAGCAAATGGGTACAGTATTTTTCTATCAGCAGAGTGGTAAAAGATATATTTGAGATGTTTATGATCTTGACTACTGGAAAGAAGTTCATATTTTGTTTAGATACTATAACACAGAAAGTTTATAAGGTTAGAACTGTATAGTGATTGAATACATAATTATGATATATACCGGTATAAAAGTAGGGAGAGACAGTTCATCAGTCCCTCCCTCCCAACCCAAATCCTAATGTTGATGGACATAATATATACAAGTACAGCAGCTGGATACAGTGCACAATACAGTAATATTGATAGTAAATATATTAAAATCATTTTGAAATTTCATACGCAAATAGTCAAACCAAAATTAGAAAATATTTTGTATCATAAGGAGGATTGGCAGAATTATGGCACAACTAGTCCAATACTCACTTCCTGGGGCCATATTCAAGAACAGTGTAATGGTGTTCCCAAAAGTATCATAGAGAGACAGTGATAGTAAATTTGGTCTTGATGCCAATTTGGTCTTCTTGTACTGGGCCACGAGGATGTTACATTGTTTTGGTCTTGTAACTTTGGTAGTCAGGTACGAGGCCTGAAATCAACGGTTACTGAAAATAGTGACTTGAAATTGCCTTAAATAAAAATATAACTTCTATTACAGTATATATTTATTCAGCACTTCGTAATTCTTCTGTAACCCGTAGTACGGTATATTGTTTTGGACCTCATATTCATAATCATTTAACATACCGACATACATGACTACAGATGCAACCACAGAGTTCCAAAGCTGCTATGCTGGTATTTGTTAACATAGTTCTTGAATATGGATCCTTACCTCCTCCAGGCTGTCAGTTCATTATGCACAGGCAACCATAGGAAGAAGTATACACCTGGAATTTATGTTTGGGAAATATTTGTTTATATTTCTCCATTGAACTGAAGAGAGAGGAGTGGAAGAGTAATAAGCAGTGTTGAGTTTTTATTCCTACATTTCTTCTCCTTTATCAGGGTAGTTGTACCAGAAAATATGTCTCAAACATGACCCATATGTGTTTACTGTACTTCTTCCTGAGGCAGACTGTATCTACATATTCAATAACAGTAATTACAAGAATTTTTCCTTTGTGATCTCATTGAATCTTTATTATTTATAATATTGCACAGTATTTCAACGTTTTGTAATTCTTGGCCTACATAAAGGTGAGACAAATGAAGCTTTCAGATGTATCACACACATCATATGGTGATAAGAATGAAGCATGCTTTAATAATCTCAAAAGTATTTTACAACAAACATGTATTAGAATTCTGATTTTAACTAATTAACACTTTTGTTATGAACAAACACACCCTGCTAAGTGATAGAGTTATAACAGTGTTGTGTGTAACCTTAGATGTTGATCACTTCCAAACTGTGAAGCTCAACTCAACATTCATAGTGTCATTGTTATCATTAGTCCATCTAGTTTTTTAAACCGGTAAATAGAATGTATAAATAAAATTTATTTACAACTTTGAGTTGGTAAGTTACTTACTGAACAATCTTAAAAAGTAATGCTTGTACAATTGTACAATATTTGTAAACAATTTAGGAGGTCAAAACAGTTTTCTTTAAAAATAATAATACTGTAGAAGAATTTCTTCTCTCTTATCCATCATTGACTTTGTTTTTAATTAATTCTCATCTTGTCCCTTCTCTACTGTTCTGACATTGGTGGAAATTCATCTTGTGTTTTATATCTTAAACAGCCATTAGAAATAATCAGTCTTGGTACACAAAACTTAGGATTTGTTGCAGTCCGTCAGGGGAATAGCTTTCCTAATTCTTAAACTAAGGCACTGTGTACATCAGAACAACAAAATGTATTCTGTTATTACCAGATTCTGATCCGTAAAACAAAACCATCCTTTATAATTTGAACATAATTGATATATGCAGTACTTAGACTGTAGTAATAGGCATACTGTACAAAACAATTTTATATAAAGTCTGCAGCATATCATTGAAGAAATCATGCCAAGTATGTTTCAGTATTTCAGTGCTGATATAATTTATAAAGTAATCACATGAAATAATTTGAAACCCATCCCAAACCCAATTGACAGACTATTTCCTATTTATATAAAGTACAGGTACAGTATTTATATTTCCTATAACTATTGCTTACATGTAATGATGTCTGTCAGTGTAGGAAAATATGACTCAGTGATGGATTTATTTTGTATGTGAGAACTAAACCATTATAAGTGTTGCAGTCTTCTCATTACCAAGTCCTATTAATGAATGGAATGTAACACAAGTACAGTACAGGACTGCAGACTGAATATGAATGAAAACACAGTCTGAGGAGGAGCCTGTGATGATGGCATTTATCTATAGCAAATAGAAAAGTAGATCATACATACCAATATATATACAGGAAATATATTTAAAGTCACATAACTATACAGGAAATATATTTAAAGTCACATAACTAGCCCTACTTAACCCTCAAACTGGAATTTTTGTTGATGTTCTTATTCATCATGTTTCTGTCCATATATACTGTGTAAGTGGTCAGACATTGTTAAGGGTTTAATTGAAATAGTTTAAAGCCTGTGAGTCACAAAGGCAATTATAATAGCATTGTTTGGTGTTGGGGAGCAAAATATATGCAACTCTTTGGCTGTTGTTGAATTGGGAAGAAGTTTCATGGTGTTGGTGAGTAACCTTTGTCTTGATGGAAGAGTTTCATAATATCTAATGCCACATTAAAGGTTCCTCCTTAGAAGTTGCTTTCATGTGCAGTTTTATATGAATATAGAAAATGTGAAACAGATCATTAGAGAGATTTCCAAACAAGTTAGTTAGTGTCAGTAGAGATGTATTTTGTCTTGATGTATTGTGTCCAGTATTATGCTCTGCCATATAGTAGTTAGCTGTGCAGAGAATACTAACTACCCAGTGTCCTTTAAGTCACTGCCTTAAAGCTATATATATATAATATATACTCATTCACAATCATTGCTGCCAATGAAGTGTTTTTTCTGCAGCCAATGTTATACCTTTCCAATGTTTGTGAGGACATTTATTAAGCATCGGAGCTGAAAATAATAGTTTCCTTGCACTAAACTATCACTCAGCTTTATCATTTCCCCAGAAACTTCTTGCAAACATCGGATACATATACTGTTGGTCACTGAAATAAAGCGAAATTTGCATAAGTGTTGACAGTGCTTGATGGAGGCTGACTTAATGTGAGGAACTGTGAAAGACATAATATAATAGTCTAACATAATAGTCTATTTTCATTCCATTGTTTGCTGCAGATGTGAACTATGTTATATCATCTTTTAAATTATAACCCATTTATGTATCACAAATTAATAACTACACATACAGTCAAGGTTTGTGAGTCCTTAGCCATTCCTGAGATACCGATATCCAATGGTTTTATTGTACTGTACGTATAGGTTTATACTGTATTACACTTTATTCGTGTTAATTTTCTATCGTCGCACCTTTAGGCTACAGTGGAGTTACAGTATTGTCATTTTATATCAAGTGCGAGTGATGCCATAACCCGATTATTTTATTTTCAGTACCAGTGATGTTTAATTTTAAGTTCTTACTGTGATACAAAGATACTGCAAGATAAGTCATGATATAAACTCTATATGATTACTTATTTCTATTGTAATACGTAAAGTAAATTATTTTCTTTGGTGTCTCAATGTTGTTCAATTTCTTTGATTGATTTAATGTTCTCCTTTTTTTGTGAGTACTGTATGTCTTTTTTCCACATTTATGTGAAGTTATCTTCATTAGTACAGAAATATTTTACCTTAAAAAATTAATAGAATGTCAATCTCAGGCAAATGTCACAAGAGTTTAATTACACAGTGCATAGCAACTGACTTCCACCTCATGCTCATGTTTAGTTCAATGTTATTAAAATCAAATACTGGTATGTAATTTGCTACTAGGCTACAGTAACTTGCACATGGATGATAGAACCGTGTGTGACTGACCAGATGAAGCTTCAGGACAAGTGATTACTGTATGTTCGTAGACACTGCTTCAATTAAGGATCTGTGATGCTGTCAGCAAATTGGAGGCTACTGATTTCACCAAACTATGCCACAAAATAGCATCTATATTTAAGGAGTTTGTTGCATGTCATAGTGTGTGGAGAATCAGTATTCAGTAACCTCCATTTTGGCAACATCTTACTCCCTAAAGAAGCCCCAAACAACCATTGTATATAATCTGAGGCCTTCTAAGCTACACAGGACCTGCATACTTAAACTGCAGTTTGTTCTCTATCCAGGGGAGACTTGCCTATTAAACTACTACTTAACTGTATTGTCATAAATGTGCCACTTAGAATATAATATTTATACTTTTTGAACTCCATTTGTAATACTGAAGCTTACGTACATCGTAGTGCAATCCATCAACCCTGACCATGCCATTTGTATTGTTGTGATGCAAGAGAACAGTGTTTGGGTTTCCACCTACCTTCAGTCAGGAACACAAGAAACAGCCTTTTTTATAATACTCTTTGCTCATGATATGAAGTGTAAACAAAATAGTGGTATATGCTTGACTAGTGTAGATAATTTGTTTGTATATAAATGCATATATTATATATATTTGTACATTGTGCTTTATTATGTAAATCTGAATAATTCAGTATGTACATTTATTAGTGAAATGTTATAAACTTATGTCGAATATATTATAATGGAGCAAAATATAATAGATTATGTAAAATGTTTTTGAGAAATTACATCGATATGTCTTTATTTCTACATCATGGAGGATGTGAAGAGTGAAAAACAAACTGTTGGCTCTGTAACAAATCATTTATAATCATACTGTTGGTTTTCATGTACTACATTCAGTTTTATTTTACCATAATAAGTACAGTGTCATCATCTCCTTTCCTTAAAACTATATTGTTGTGTATGTTTGCTAATATTGTTACTGTGTGTCTCATTTAATAAAATTTTAATATTTTTCAAGATATCAATGGGTAATTTATTATCATATACCTGTAATACAAAATTTGAGTTGTGCACACAAATACCTTATATAAAATTAATGGTTACAGTTTGTACTGCAGTTTTTTTCACATTTTTCATTATCCTACCAACAACCTACTTTGACGTTTTCCACAGTGTTTTTCGTAGGAACGTTTTCCATGTGAATATATAATTTGTGTTTTGAGTTCCGTGTCAGTGGAATGCAGACTTGTAAGTGTACCCTCAGGCAGATTCTGGACTAAGAGACAGACAATTGGGGTTTGTAATTAGCCAGAATTAGCCATCCTTTTAGAGCTGCAAGTCACTCTCATGTCCTTGCAGGTCTGTCAAGAACGCATGCCAATATTTTTTTCCACCCGAGACAGAAAGCCATGTTAGTTACAGTGCAAAGTGTTCTGTGTTGTATATATATAAACATTTATATCTGTTCAGCTTTTCTATTGGTGTTTCTGTCAGCAGCTTCCATGACACATAAGGAATTTATTATAAAACAAACACAAATAGTAAACCAATATTGTATGTACATCTATGGTGTATGTAAGGGGATGCTAGATGCTAGTACCCCTTGCACTGCCAGCCTTGTAATCCTTGAGTCAGACATCTGTGCATGACTGTCTAGATTTCCTTACAGTACTGTACTTTCAGTGTGCATTGTACTCTGTGTGTGTTTGTGTGCATGTGTGTGCAGGTATTATATCTTTCTTTCATTTATTCAACTTCCGAAGTACTGTATCTGGTAAATTTTCTTCTAAACTACTGTACACAGGGAGTCAGTATTGCTGTCAGTAAATGGGTGTCTTTGGGAAACATGTGCTTTAATGTAATCCCAATCAGTACCCGAGACATTAAATCTTACAAGGGAAACTGTTTAGAAATAAACTTGTGACTACAGCCCATGTTTGAGAACCGCTTGTCTTGTGGATACCCATTTTGTCTGTAAGGAAATTTGCACAGTTTAAGTACGGATGTAGATAAAAAGATAATGTTTATATAATGGCGTGTTTCTGTGTTGCGAGTGGTTGATGGTGCTGGAGACCTTGGTGAAACAAACCCTGGACACTTCTGCCATTATGGTGTTTACACAGCATATTCCACCACTATTGACAGTGTATTGTAATGGTACTTGTAAGGCATGAGTGGAAAATGTAGAAAAATGTAACATTGCAGCTTACTGTATAGCAAAATGTCACGGCATTACTTTGCTTGAAGTGGTGCTGTGTGCAGTAAATTCCCCAAAATGATGGAAAGTGACTGGTCTCTATTTCTCCAAGGTCTCTTCTTGGTGTTACCTTCAACACACCACATATCACTCAAGGCAACACTCAAAGAAACACAGAAATGGACCATGTGATGTATTTTTGCATCTATTGTATACAGAGTTGTATTTGTACTTAAATATATGCAGAAGCAGCATGGTTTTCTATCCTTTTACCAAGATACTATTATAATAAGGTAGTAGTATAATAAATACTTATAAGTGAATTAGAATATTACACGGGAATAGGTCTGGAACTGCTAGTGTCCACAACATGCCAGAGCATATTCCTGCCAGGTCCTCGCTCCCTCTTCCCTGGTGGGAGGTATTGCCTGCCAGGATATGGGCAATGGGTGCCCCTTTCAACCCAAGCAGCTCCCTTTCCTCTTTCCAGCTGTCTCTTTTTTCTTTGTTTTTGCTGTCCTTTCTTTCTATCTCCTCTCTTGTGACAACAAGGTCTTTCTTGCCTAGCACTGTCTTCTTTTTCTACTTAACATCATGATGTCCCCCGAGACAAATCCAGGGTAAACTCCTCGGGACCTCTGCACCTTAAAAAATATCAGTGGCTTTATCTGGCAGTATCTGGTCTCCAATGGCAGTATTGAGGTGTCATCCAACCAAGCTGTTTGTGTGCGTTTCTGGGACATCCTCAGCCTTTCAGAGAATGATTTATGTCCAGGGAACAAGGAAGCTTGTGGATTGGCATTGGGAGGTACTGGGGTTGGGAAGGGCATCCGCACTGGTTTGCTTGGAGGCTCTGGTCCGAATGATCGTCCAATCCCTTTATTAAAGTATTGGCCACATCTTTGCAGGCAACAGGACTATCCCTCTGGGGGGGTGGAAAGTGCAAGATCTTAACAATATTATGGTACAGTCACGAGCACTAATAAGTACTCAGGTGTGCTTCGAGTACCTGGAGACCGTAAATAAATGCACAACAGGATCTCCATTGGAATTACAGTACTTTGTTGGTGAATTGGACTGTTCAAAGCTTCCGCCAAAGCTGTATACTTATTAGTGCTCGTGACTACGTATAGTATGTGTGGGTGATTGGAACAACAGCTGTGTCAATTATTACTTTAAAAAATACACAAGACAGCAAAATATTCAGATCGTGGAACTGTCAGGGAAATGAAATTGATATTCCCTAACTTTTTTTTTCCTTAAGTCTGGACGAGTGTTGACGAAGACATAAAGATATAATTATTGAAAAGATAT
This sequence comes from Petrolisthes cinctipes, assembly GCA_033782935.1. Lineage (NCBI taxonomy): Eukaryota > Metazoa > Arthropoda > Malacostraca > Decapoda > Porcellanidae > Petrolisthes > Petrolisthes cinctipes. The sequence goes on from JAWQEG010007478.1 coordinate 35,120, forward strand.
AAGACATAATTATTTAAAAGACATAGACAATTATTTCCCCCAAGGATTTAAATCAATGAACAACGTCGTCATTCTGTAAGTATAATTTTTTTTTGTCCCTTTCATGTCTGAGCCAAAGTCATATAGAGAGAGAATGGGCCATATTCAAGAACATTGATGGTGCATACGATGGTGTGGTGCCGGTACGATGGCTCTATTGTTTGTCTATGGAGTTAATTATATTGTACCGATACTATGCCATCGTACGCACCACAAATGTCCTTGCATACGACCCACTGTAAACTATCACGTGTGCATTTGTTATGGCCGTGGTGTATGTGATACCAAGTATATATTGAATTATTGTGGCCGTGATGGTGTTCCCCTGTGGTGTAGTGGGTTTGGTTTGATCTGAGGAGTGAAGTTTGGTCTGAAGCCGTTAGTGGTGAGTGTGGCGCTGTCTCCTACCAGCCATTATAGCCATTAGTGATCACACTCCTTGGGATTTGTCCCTAGATCTTGGGATTTCGGGTGTAGCCTTGGGATATTGGACTTGTTATTGAAAATAGGTGGGGATATCTTGGGATTTTAATGTTACCTTATTGGAATATGTTATCTAAATACAAGGCAAATCGTCCCCATTGACAATAGAGTCCTAAATCTTAGACAGTATACTCTATGTGGTTGAGTGTTACATACTTAACATACAGTATTTAATAAGGTGAAGTATGAGGACCACAGTTGTCTTGAGAATCTCGAGAAATCCTGCCTTTAAGCCTCATTCCATTATTCCATTTCCCATCCCCATGCTATAAACTTGTGTCCATTACTTTTCCCAACTCTCCCACAAGAACAGACCATACAGAAATAAGATTCTTTGCCATTAATTATGCTTCTCGATCAGTTCTCACATTCTCATGATAATGTATGTTGACTGCTTTCCCCATACCTCCCACAAATATCTTCATATAAAATCACAGCAGGCTTGTGTACTTCTCAGACATGCTGTATACAACTCGTCATATAAATTACATCATATTCGTAAACACTAACTAAACCTTGGGACATTTTAGCGTAGCATATCTTGGGATTTATCTGGGGTGAATGTTGGGATGTAGGTAATTTTAGTTTGTGGACTATCCAGCTGCTACTGCCTGCCAGCCTCTCCATGCCTCAGTCAGCTGTTGGAGTGTGTAGGGTGGGGATGTGTTCTTAAGTCTCGTTTTATCTCCAGTGTTTTTGCTCACTGAAATATAAACATGGAGTTTAAAAACGGGGTCTTCAACGCAGCCAGAGATGGTAACCTGCGTAGGTTAAAGGTAAGGTCAACTATAATGATGTATGAACTTGTTAATAATGGAAAAATTACCTTATGCTTTCTTCTGAGGTTGGACGTGAATATAGCCATCCCTCTGTCGTACACACTATGGACCGTATTCAACAACATTCATGGTGCATACGATGGTCTGGTACCGGTACGATGGCTCCATAGGAAAATAATAGAGCCGATGTACTGCTACCACGCCTTCGTATGCACCATGAGTGTTCTTGCATACGACCCATAGGACAGTATTCAATAACATTCATGGTGCATACGATGTCGTGGTACCGGTACGATGGCTCTATAAGAAAACAATAGAGCCATCGTATACACCACAGAGATTCTTGCATACTTACCTTTATATGAAAGACGGATATTGAATTATTCATCTTATTAAAATGAAAATATTATCTCCTATCTCGGTTTGCGTTAATACCAAAGTTTAGAAACGAATTTAGAAGGTACACAATTACCCTTGTCTGAAAAAAAAAAAAAATTTAGTAGCTACAAAAAGTGTTGATTGTATGTACTGTACAGTCGGCGGCAAAAGTCGTGTCACCACAACATCTGCCAAGTAAATAAGGTAATAAAGTATGGAAATAATTTTAAGCTTCACAGGATCCAAAAACAGAAAATCCAGATAAGTTTAATTAATAAGTTACCGCCTTGATAATGTATATATTACCTATTTCTGTATGTATGGTGAATGTGTTGGTTCAATTATTATCCCTTTTGTTATCCTTCAAGAATCGCTAAATGAGGAGACACAACTTAATAACTTATGCCACTGACTGTAATGTAGGTCTAGAAGAATAGAAGGTGAAAATATTAATGAAGGATTTGTATTCCTGTTCACCAGTTGTAATAATGTTGGGATGAGTTGTATGATTGTACCAGGAAAAATGCTGTCAAGATTTATTACAGCAACTAATTTAATAACTCATTTAAATGTTACCCTATCCAGCCAAACCAACCTTGTTCTGCTGTGATTTTAAATACGTATGATATTTAAAATTGACTTGAAAAATACATGGACCATTTTAAAAATACTGCTGATCATAAGAAAATTGATTGAGGTATGGATTAATAAAATCTATAATTCAAGCTTTTTCAGATCCCACTTTTCCTTACATATTAATGACTATGTTCTTATTTTTTGCAACCTTGCTTGTATTATTGAACCAGTTATGTATGAATCTATTGTTCTAAGAGTATCATTTAGTATTTTGTGGTATGAAAATAGTATACAGCCTAATGATGACTTGCTGTTATATTATGCCTGGTCAATCTTTAGGCACTTATTGACAAGAACAAAAATAAATGCCGATACATCAATATTGATATGTTCCGGCGCCTGTTACGTGGAATTATTTCACAAATAACATCACAGCTGCGTGTTCATTTTTGTACACATGTTTCAATGGAAATATTATTTAAGTCGGGGAAGAATAATATGCAGTACCGTAATATTTTTTTCTCGATAATTAAATGGACAAGTGCAGGCACGAGTATAATCTCTTTCCCTCCCCAGAAAGGATACATGACGTTAGTTGCTGTTTGGGGCAACTTTTTGCACTGTGTTGCACTCTTGTTTACATAGCTGCAAACAAGAGGGAGTTTTACCAATTTAGTTTCATTTGCATTTAAATAGCACTATAAACCATTACACTATAATAGTTTGCGTGAACTCTACTATCAGCCCTAAGTGAACACATTTTGGTTGGTTAGTGTATCGCATATTATCAGCATTCTAATAATGTGCCGAATATTGTGACGGATTAATGTCATTTTATTCATAAAGCTGCAATATAGGCAGCGCTTGTTTATGTTAATAGGTTGTCTAAAGAGTAGAAAAATTACTCTCCATTCGTAAGTGTAAATATTTTTAGTTTCAAAGAATTTCACGGAAAAGGGATACCTGTTCAACACTACGGAACTTTCATTAAAGGAGTCTAACAACAAAATGTAATAAAGTAACTATGGTCCCCTCGCATTTATTGATTTTCCGACATCGGAAACTCATCTCCTGCCAGAGTTCTACAAACACGTAGTTACCAGAATTCCTTACCAATTTATGTTTACCTTCACTGAGAACAACAATGCATATTTCAAGCAGTAAACACGGTATGCTTGCACGAGCTTCATTGTATTGACTCAGTTCCCAGACATCTTAAATTGGTTCAGTGTCGTATTCTAACCATTTAGACATATCTTTCCTCACTCCAAGCCTCCCTAACTTTTCTCCCTCCATCTAGGACTCATTCAGGCCATTATTGTTTCTTTCTCCCACCCTCCATCCCTCCCCATTGCCATACCACTCATCCACCCCTTCCTCTTCATTCCCCTCCCTCCTCTGACTGGCGCTACACTCTGATCGTGACATGCAGGGCCTTCAGATCGCGAAAGGTGCCATGTATTATGACTGACGGGGTGTTTATTAGGTCTGTATAGCTTAAGAGGCAAGGTGCTGATAGGATTTGAAAGGTATAGTGTAGTTTTCTCGATTTTGAAAGGGAAGAAATTAGGTTCCTAGGCGTCATAACATCCTTCTTCGTTGGGTAGAAACTAATAAGGCCCGTGAAAAGAGTCTGTACCGTTTCACATCTGACACGTGCCTGGAGCTCTGGGTTCACGGAATGGCGAGAGTGGACTGACAATATCGAGTGGCTCTTGCATAAATGAAATCAACTGTTCCCTGAAATACTGGTGACAGCTGCGTCCCTGCAAGCGTGGATTGGGAAAAATCGAAACTGACCTTGATGGACGAGTAGAATGGGTCAAGGGGAAATAAATATTTACACTAGTACCCCACTGTACCACGCAACGAGGAAGTGTATTTAGTGACATGGTTTGGTGGAATGTTTCGTGACGTAGTTTGGAGGAAGTGGCAACCTTCACTTTACCTACACCTTAGCTACATAATAGATATTGATAGATTACGGTGTCGTGGAATATACATTATAAAATAGGCATAGTTAGAAGTACCAGCAATAATTGTTTACAATGGAACATAGGGCTACATGTCTGTAGAGAGTGATTAGTTCGCCTATTCAAATACCTACCGTATAGTATAAAATGTGGCGAAGCAGGAATACTAAAATATTTTTACCGAGTAGGCTTTTAAAAAAATCTGACATATCTGGGAGCAGTAGGCTATGGGTGAATTTCAGTAATACTTTCATACACAAAACAAATTGTGAGGTTCACTTCGTCCCCGCACAACTGACGAAGGCAACCTTGGTTCCTAGAATAAAAGCTTGAATGCAAGTTTTCCTTGTTGTTTGGAACTTTGGATATGTAGCTACCTAATGGGGTCGTTTCGGTGGATGTTTTGGAATTTACATATTCTTTTAGGTCTAAACTGCAACAAAACAGATCCCCTACTGGTACATTGAGGCGGGCTGTTTTCAGACAGATATTCCCTTGGGTGGACATAACCTACTTGAAGATAGTTCAAAATCGCGCTGTTCATAGTACCTGTACCAAAACATTTTGTGCAACCGAGCCAGAGTTTTTGGTGTGGTGGTAACTGGGGACCTGCTGCCTAGGAAGGGTAAGCCACGTGGTGCGGGCTTTGTGTGTGTGGTTCTTTGTGTTGTTGTAGCGAGCGGTAACACGCACAAACACACACCGCTAATATGGAAGCTTGGCCCGCTCCTCCCTCTCAATCCATATCTTATAAGCAAACATGTTACACTAACTTCTGTCAGTAATGAGTGATTACTGTTGCCTTCCCGACACCTATAGATCTTGGGTGTTTGGCAGATTCGATTCAGGAATGCGACATACAGTAGATCTCTATTTAACACTTTGGATTTCTGGATTCTCTTGTGGTTAGATAATTTAGAGTTTATTCTGATGAAAATTAATTGTACATTATATATTTGTTATATATTGAACGTATGTGAACAAATGCATGAGTACAATCAGAAATATGAATACGCCCTCGCCGTCTTTGAAGGAAGGAGTTCAGTTCGGGGATACAGTAAAAAGGTTAAAGAGGACAACTTTTGCCTCTCTCTCTCTCTCTCTCTCTCTCTCTCTCTCTCTCTCTCTCTCTCTCTCTCTCTCTCAAAGCTCTGTAGCCTAACCAGAAAGATCCATCCAGGTCGGTCTGACTGGGTCGTGACATTCCTCACTGATTTCTACCCGGATAAAGATAACATGATGGAATTCCTACCCTGTACATACATCTAGAAGAGAGAGAGAGAGAGAGAGAGAGAGAGAGTACAGTGGTAAAAAGAGTCCAGTCTGTCTCTTTGACCATGACCTAGAATCACATAGGCCTATAATGCGGCTAGGCTATAGGTCTTGTCAGTGGTGGTGAACATAGTGGATAGCTTAAAGGGGTAATTCACTTTTGTTACATTGGAGTGCCTTGATTCCTCCAAAGTATGCCAGGAAACAGGTCCAGATGAACAAAAATAATGGTGTTCTGTTGCTTGGAATAGTTTGCAGGAATCAATTGCTGCAGATTTGCCAACACTGTCCTTCCACCTTAACTTGGTTCATCTCCGTCGCCTTGTTTTGAAAGGAATATTTTGTTTGGGATATTTTGGAGTGCAACAGATTCCTCCAACCCCCCCAAACCTTAAGGGACCCCGTGCTGTAGTCAGAAAATTGGAGGTTCGTGAGTCCTTCAAACATTGCCACGAAACACCACTTATATGGAAGAGTTTGTTTCGTGGCATTGGAATCAGAAGCCACCTAGTCTCATACACGATCACATGGTCCTTAATTAATGGAAACTACAATCTTACTTCTCATTCACAACACAATGTTTATCGCCCGAGTTTTGATTGGAGAGGGGACCAGATGAAACCTTTTGCACGTGACTGTACTATTGTATCGGTGAAGTTTTATCGGGCAGGTGATTCGTTCTGCAAGGCCGATGGAAACATAGATAGCATACATAATAATAATGGTCGTGACGGGCGTGTGTTTATTGATCCAAGATAGGAGATTATTTTCTGCCTCCTCGTATCATTACAGTAATTCAATAAGGCAAAAGTGAAAATTAGAATGCATGTTTTGGTCTCTCTCTCTCTCTCTCTGGAAACGAGTTAATTAAGGAGAGAAACCCGTTTGATAATTTGGAGGGCTGCTGATTCCTTCAAACAATCCTAGGAAACAAATCACTTCAATGTTGTTAATAGATGATCTGTTTTGTGACATAGTTTGGAGGATTCAGTATCCCTCCAATTTTCCGTCAAGAGTTTCTCCCCTTAATGAGCTTAGTCGATGTCACACTGGGGATAGGTAGGCTACAATCATTGGTAAAAGTTATGTCGCCTCACTCAGAATTTCATGAAATATAACATAAAGGCTAGTCATCAACCAGTACACATTCACCATAAAGAATACATTATCCAGAAGGCAACCTAAAATATAAACGTCTGTTTTTTTTTTGTTTTTTTCCTCCCAGTTTACAAGCCTGTGTAGCTTATATTTCCACACTGTACTAAATGACTTTGCAGAGGATGTGGCAACAGGACACTTATTCCAGACTGTATGCTTACTGAAACTAACCTACCATAACCTAACTCTTGTGAACGACTGGACTAGACGACTAGCGTGACAAAATCCAACAAGTCCTTGACGTTCCTTGCCACGGTATCTTGCTGTCATGGAGGCTGTTTGTTATTATTATTGTTATTATATTTTGTTGTTGTTGTTGTTGTTGAAGTTCCTCAAGCTGTCTGACCGAGTAGCCCCGAATATATATTGTAGTATCATTTTGTTTCAAGGCTATATTCCTCACACGGATAAATTTAACTCTGAAATTATTTAAGTTCAGTACACCATAATGATTGGAATATTTAACTTCTTGCCTTTCTATATATTTATTCTTCCCTAATATCTATATCGATAAATGCAAAGCTGTGTGGTGTGTAATATAATATGGATCACGAAGAAGCAATTTAAAAGTATATGTACTTTAGCATTTTATTCTCTAAGTACATGTTAAGTCAATTAGGTAAAGGAATACTTGATGTTGCCAACTGTTAGTGCAAGTAGTAATATTTATACTTACGGTTGAGCAGTTTGTAAGATTTATTCATGATTATTGGTCCACAACAAGTGTAAAGAGTAGACTATGTGCAGAGACTTGATGTACAGTCGGCCTCAGGAATTCGTAAACACCACTGTGACATGAAGGGTTCGTAGCAACTGGAAAACTTGGTACATTTATTCCCTAACACCAAATTTTTCCAGTAATGTTATTTGGCTAATACTTAATTCAGTCAACAAAACAATCATTACAGTATGTACAAAATAAAGACCCCTTTTAACTAATGATTTTTGTACGAATTCCTGTGGCCGACTGTACCGTTTGCAGAGTAGCCTACTACCGGTACCACACACATGGGGTTGTTGTGTCAAGATGGTACGATTGCCTTTTATTCTGGGAAACGGCACGAGAGAAAGAAGAAACAGAGTAAGAATGCCAGAGAGAATGGCCGTGAAGAGTGTAGTGAGGAGTTGTGTCAACAAAAATGTGGTTGGTGAGTCAACTCGACCCACAGTCATTATCAGAAAGTTGACTTTCCGTCGTGAATGTACAGTCGGCAGCATAAATTCGCGTCCATCCCCCCATGTACTTTGTAATGCTAATTTGACCTGATAAAGTTACATTCTTGTTGCTTGTTGTTGGATATTCTATGCCCCGCTCCACCAGCAAATGGTGCTCCGCAGGGCCTCTCTCAGTTTCTATTCTAACAACATATATAATTTTCCATATGAGAAGCGTCTATCATCTCTGCATTTCAATATTGTTACAACATCAATAGGCTCATACTTTCGAATGTGGAAATGCAGCGAACTTATGCTGCCGACTGTACTGTATTAAGACAATCCATTATTTCAAACACCATTCCTCCGCAAAATAAAATGTCAACAAAATGTGTAAATAACTCATAACGGTTCAAAGCTGCCATGGTTTTACTTAGTTTAATTTATGATATATTTATCCTCAGCTATATAAAATGCCTCCATGGTTGGCACATGCTTAGTGTCATATCTTCATATTCTCAAAGTGGCCAGTGAGTCATCCTATTTCCCTGCTTCTTGCTTGCTTGCTTCCTTGGTCGGTTGGTTGGTGCCTTCTTGTTCCTTCGCTGGTTTTTTTTTTTTTTTTTTTTTTTTTTTTTTTTTTAGTATGTATTTTTCATTGCTTTGTTTTCTTGGTAGGTCGGTTCTTTCGTCTTCCCTGTTTATTGCTTTATTGGCTGCTTGCTTGTTCGTTTATTTATCTTGATTTCATTACTTGTTGGTGCCTTCTTGCATTATCTCTTCTTCTTTGTTCTTGGTAGGTCGGTTCTTTCGTCTTCCCTGTTTATTGCTGTCTTAGTTGCTTGCTTGCTTGTTTATTTCTCTTGCTTGCTTTTCTTGATTGTTTGTGACTTCTTGCATTATCTCTTCCTCTTTGTTTTCCCTCCTGTTCACCGAGTCTCTTGCTGCCTTACATACAATTTTTTTCCAATCTTACACTCGTTTACTTTTTAGGCTATATTTTCTTGGTTCCGCATTCTTTTTCACTGTTGCCAAGTTATACTTTCACTGGTTCCTTTTGATCTCATCTCCTCCTTCCATCCTCATCCCCACACACGTAAACACACCCATTCACTCACTCATCACGACCTCAGAAACACATGTAGCCTATGCCAAAAAAAAAAAAAAAACATTAGTCTCTCTCTCTCTCTCTCTCTCTCTCTCTCTCTCTCTCTCTCTCTCTCTCTCTCTCTCTCTCTCTCTCTCTCTCTCTCTCTCTCTCTCTCTCTCTCTCTCTCTCATACTTCCAGACCTTGAGCCTTGGCATTATTTTGACCTTGATGGAAAAGTTGCAGTATGTTAGTTTTTTGTTCCCTCTATTTTTGCCTTCATCGATATTTTGGTTACGGAACGTGATGATTGTCTTGTTTTGTGCCAAGGACTGTGTTGATTGTTGTGTTGTGTTAGGTCTTGTGTTGATTGTTTTGATTGTGTTGTGTTAGGCCTTGTGTTGATTGTGCTGTCTTGTTTTGTACCTGAAACTGGCTGTGACGATTGTGTTCTTATATGTACACACCAGATAGCCTTTAATATTACAGTATCTGCAAAAAAATATCCCCTGATCGGTAAGGTGGTAACTCTAATTTCAACAGCTGTATTTGAACATCTGGCGGTCATAAACATTACTGCATGCAAGAACAACGAACGACCTTCCCCAACATAGCATTGGACGGGACCTTGTCACAGCTAGTTTCCGAATCTATTTGTTCCGGAGTGAAGATAATAATAATAACAATCGCGCTTGAAAGTGTTGTCAGATTCCAGTGCGTCCGAATCTTAATGACGAATGTAAACAACACTTAATTGTTAGCGTATCGGTTAGTTAGCCTCTAGTTGCCTAGTAGGACACCTCAAACCTCCCTCTATTTCTTGGCCTCATTAATTCAGTCGCTGCAGGGCATAGCGGATGGACAAGTCTACAGGATACGTGGAACAAAGGATTCAGTTAAGTCAGTATCGATGTAGACATTGTAGAGTGACATACATTATTCGTTATAAGGTACGGTGAACATCTTAACGGGGTAATTCACTTTTGTTATATTGGAGTGCCTTGATTTCTCCAATGTATGCCAGGAAACAAGACCAGATAAACAAAAATAATGGTGTTCTGTTGCTTGGAATAATTTGGAGGAATTATTTGCTCCAGATTTGCCAACACTGCACTTCCACCTTAACGGGAATGAACCTGCTGGTAAAGAATAACCTCGCTGCTTAAGGTGGAAGTACAGTTTTGGTAAATCTGGAGCAAATGATTCCTCCTAACTATTCCAAGCAACAGAACACCCATTATTTTTGTTCATCTGGTCTAGTTTCCTGTCATACATTGGAGGAATCAAGGCACTCCAATGTAACAAAAGTGAATTACCACTTTAAAACGACCGGAGGCAGAGGTGTAGTCAGACCATTGTTTCGACATGCTCGGTGTGGGTAGAAGAACTGGCGACCGTGAATATAATTTTGTAGGTACCACCAACTCACAACACAACACTGCCATCATCACCTCACAATAAAACATCATTCACCACCACCACCACATAACAAGTCATTCACCATCACCACCACATAACAAGTCATTCACCATCACCACCACATAACAGTCATTCACCACATCACCACCACCACATAAGTCATTCACCATCACCACCACATAACAGTCATTCACCACATCACAACCACTTCATAACAAGTCATTCACCATCACCACCACATAAGTCATTAACCACATCACAACCACCTCATAAGTCATTCACCACACCGCCACCTGACATCAATACGTCATTCACCATCACCACACCACATACAACTACATCGTTACACCACATTACATCACCACTACATTAACACGAGCATCAAACACACCACCACTATTTTCGTACCACTAATATTAGGCTACCAACGAACATAACACCACCATCACCCCACTACCAACCACGCCACCATCACCCCACCACACCACCACCATCACTCCATCACCCCACCATCACCCCACTGCGCCTTACCATGAGACAGAAGCAGGAACACAGCAGCTGCGGTTCGTCTTGCAAATTGTGGGAGAGAGTTCAAGGTCTGTGTTGTGGTGGTAGCCTCTGTTTATATCTGTTTTATCGACTAGGGACGCGGTAGGCAACAACAACAAAGCAGCGAAGGATTAGAGAAGACAGTGTAACAACAGACCAACAGTATTAGGGAAGACAGTGTAACAACAGACCAACAGTATTAGGGAAGACAGTGTAACAACAGACCAACAGTATTAGGGAAGACAGTGTAACAACAGACCAACAGGATTAGAAAGACAGTGTAACAACAGACCAACAGGATTAGAAAGACAGTATAACAACAGACCAACAGGATTAGAAAGACAGTAACAACAGACCAACAGGATTAGAAAGACAGTAACAACAGTATTAAGGAAGACAGTGTAACAACAGACCAACAGGATTATAAAGACAGTGTAACAACAGACCAACAGGATTATAAAGACAGTAACAACAGACCAACAGGATTAGAAAGACAGTAACAGCAGACCAACAGTATTAGGGAAGACAGTATAACAACAGACCAACAGGATTAGAAAGACAGTGTAACAACAGACCAACAGGATTAGAAAGACAGTAACAACAGACCAACAGGATTAGAAAGACAGTGTAACAGCGGTATTAGCCTAGTTATAGGGTTGGGACGACAGTGTAATATCGGGAGGAGCAGGGGAAGATTAGGAGTGTAGCCTAACAACGATTAAGGGGGAAATTTTGTGTTGGTAAATCTGGAGCAAATGAATCCTCCAAACTATTCCAAGCAACAGAACACGATTATTTTTTGCTTTTCTGGTTCTGTTGGTAAATCTGGAGCAACTGAATCCTCCAAGCAACTGAACACGATTATTTTTGCTTTTCTGGTTCTGTTGGTAAATCTGGAGCAACTGAATCCTCCAAACTATTCCAAGCAACAGAACACGATTATATTTTGCTTTTCTGGTTCTGTTGTTTCCTGGCATACTTTGGAGGAATCATGGCACTACAATGTAACAAAAGTGAATTAATTACCATCTTAACAGGAAGAGTAATAGAACGGAGTAACAAAATCAGTGATGATAAGAACAGTACAACAAAAACAACAACAACAACAGCGTAGCAACAATTATAGATAGGACAGAACTGCAGTATGTTTTTTGTTTTGTTTTTAATTGCAGTGTGGTTTCTCTCTGATGACGTCATTTGGCCACCGTCTTTGTACAGCCTTCAGTATAAATTATCATTCATCTCCAGTGAGGAAAACAAGCCAGGTGACAAGGAATTTTTTTATATTATGTTCTGTGCTTGTGTCCTTTTAGGTTTCGTAATTTTTTTTTTTTTTTTTTAGTTTTAAGGGGGAAATTTTGTGTTGGTAAATTTGGAGCAACTGATTCCTCCAACCTATTCCAAGCAACAGAACACCCATTATGTTTGTTCATTTGGTCCTGTTTCCTGGCATACTTTTTTGGAAGGAGGAATCAGGGCACTCCAATATAACAAAAGTGAATAATACCCCCTTAATAAAATGGTATTCATGTGGACTGTATATTTTTTCATTGGTCAGTACATATATGGTACTTAGTATTATTGCTTGGTTTGTAATTATGAGGTGTAGGTTATTTAGAATTTGACCTTTTCCCTGCCAGTGTTATTAAGCCGTTTAAAAGTCTAAGAAGACGTTTTTGGTATGGCAGACTACATTTAGAAATATCAATGCTTAAATTTTTTCTTTATAAATTAATAATTCCTTCGTAACAATGTTTACAATTTTTCTTCCTATATTAATAATTCCTTAGTGACGTTATGAATCTGGAGCAATTGATTCCTCCTAACTATTCCAAGCAACAGGACACCATTATTTTTGTTCATCTGGTCCCGTCTCCTGGCATAGTTTGGAGGAATCATGACACTCCAATGTAACAAAAGTGAATTAACCCCTAAATTAAACTGAGGAGAAACCACTTGCAGACGGACGTTCAGAACTAATATTAAACTTCTCGACCGTACAGCCACAATCAAATAACCACCCACCGACACATTCCTTCCATTGTGCAAATAAATCAGTATCATATCAAAATATAATCATACAACACCTTACGTCATTTCAAATACCTCATTTATTATTATGAGGTGCTGCAAAATCGTACACGTGTTGTTCTTTATTACCAAGATATTTACTACGATGGAAGGAAAGTGTCGGTGGATATTTTGATTGTGGCTGTACATACATCAATTATTCATACCTATACTGTTTTCTTATGTAATGCTATTCTAATATTCATATACGGGTATCGATTATGGGTCAGGGTTATGTAACTCAGATACTACCAACCAACCAAAGAAAAATAATATGCTATGCTAATGTTGGAGATGAAGGAATGGGATTGAAGAGAAACTAAGGCATAATTATTACAGAACGTTGGGGTTGGGGGAGAGTGTAAGAGGAGATAGAGGGAGGGAGGGTTGGGGGAGTGTAAGAGAAGGTATGGAGGGAGGGTTGGGGGAGAGTGGAAGAGAAGGTAGGGAGGGAGAGTGTAAGAGAAGGTAGGGAGGGAGGGTTGGGGAAGAGTGTAAGAGAAGGTAGGGAGGGAGGGTTGGGGGAGAGTGGAAGAGAAGGTAGGGATGGAGGGTTGGGGGAGAGTGTAAGAGAAGGTAGGGAGGTAGGGTTGGGGGAGAGTGGAAGAAAAGGTAGGGAGGGTTGAGGGTAGAAAAGAGGGTATGGTATGGAAAGGGTGTATTGAGTGGAAGGGAGGGTGGTGACTTGGGAAGGTTGGGGTTTAGGGGGGGGGGGGGTTGGGGTGAGTGTAAGAGAAGGTTGGGGTGCAAGTTGATAGGAAGTGTGTGTGTGTGTGTGACCGATGACCCTGGCTGAGTACACGATGATGAACTACGCAATGATGGATGGTGATGTCGACACGAGGCCTTCCTTCTTCCCCTCACCCCCCTCCTCCTCCCCTCCATCACCACTTCTTCCCCAGCACACCACTCTCCTGCCCTATTTACTTCCCTCTTCCGCTGCCCATCCACCCCCCTCTTACAACTGCTTATCCACTCGTCTTTATACCAACCACAACTCGCCTCAACACTCCTCTTCCTCATAGCCTACACTCCCCATCTCTTCTTTCACACACTCGCCACTTTCGTCTCTTCCTTCTACTCACTCCATTCCTACACTTCTCACCACTCATCTCTCCACACCCTCTCTCATTCCTGAACTTCTCACCATTCATACACTTCTCACCACTCCTCTCCCCCCCTTCTTCACCCATTCCTCTCTTCTCTCCACACCCTCCATCCTTCCTCACCCATTCCTCTCTCCTCACCCCTTCATCCCCATCTCTGCTTCCTGTTTCCCTTCCCTACCTTGCTGGCTTGGGTGTACACATTACGTCAGAACAGCTGGTAAATGTTTATGTTGGTAATGTTCCCAGGGTACGGGTTGGCGATGGAAGGGTGGACTGTGGTTGTGGTGGTGTTATAGTGGATGGTGGAGTGGTGGTGGTGGTTGTTGTTGATGGTGGTGGTGGTGGTTACAGATATGGAGTAGTGGTTGGTTGTGTAAGTGGATCTGGTGGATGGTGGAGTGGTTGTTGTGGTAGTTGTTGTTGTTGGTGGTGGTGGTGGTGGTTACAGATACGGAGTGGTTGTTGTTGGTGGTTGTGTTAGTGGATCTGTTGGATGGTGGAGTGGTTGTTGTGATAGTTGTTGTTGTTGTTGGTGGGGGTGGTGGAGGTTACAGAGATGGAGTGGTTGTGTTAGTGGATCTGGTGGATGGTGGAGTGGTTGTTGTGATAGTTGTTGTTGTTGTTGGTGGGGGTGGTGGAGGTTACAGAGATGGAGTGGTTGTTGGTGATATGGTGGAGTGGCTCTTTCCACATATAAATATTTGCTCTTATCTTACACGCGCTAAGCAATTTCCTGTCACGTCCCTCTACCTCTCTGTTTTTATTCACTCTTCTTCTACACCCCCACCACCATCACTTTCTCTATCAGTCTTCCTCTATTTATCAAACCCAATAATCCTGCCAAGCCTGTATGTATTTATCACCTCTGTATTCTAGTAGCCTATTCAACTTGATGTCTGTTTGCTCGTTCTAAACTTCTCAAGGTCATATTGGAGAGAGAGAGAGAGAGAGAGAGAGAGTGTGTGTGTGTGTGTGTGTGTGTGATGGATGATCTACACTTTGATAAGGGTGTGAGGCCTATGTGTCGAAACTTACAAATAGGTACCCTCATCTAAATGCAAACCCTCAAAACCAGGGTTGATAAGCCATGAAGCCATAGTAGATCAACAGACTTTTTCCATTTTTAATTTGATTGTATTTCTTTTTATCCAGCTCAACCAATCACATTTGAGCAGATCCTCAGAGACAAGTTTAGATATTTATCAGTACAGGTATGATAAGCCAGGGTAGTCACTTTTGGTTAATTGGAGAGCTCCTGATTTCTCCAAGTTAGGATACAAAACTTCAGACACGAATGAAAGAAGCAGTAGCGAAACGAAACGTACAGTTGGACACAAGAATGGGTGGTACAGCCCAGGTGAAAGATACTTGTCCCAGTTGAGTAACCAGTGTCTATTATTAGGTACTTGCTTTTTATTACCATAGTCTAGCCCACCTGAGTCGAAGCTGAGATCTGTAGCAGGCGGTATCTAGACGACAGCCCACTCAAAGCCTCCATTGGTTCGAGATGTGTGTAGCCTAGCCTCGTGATGTGTGTAGCCTAGCTTAGCCTCGTGATGTCTGTAGCCTAGCTTAGCCTCGTGATGTGTGTGTAGCCTAGCCTCGTTATATGTGTAGCCTAGCCTCGTGATATGTGTGTAGCCTAGCCTCGTGATGGTTTGGGTGGGCTGTTGTCCATTATAAAGATTCCTCCTCTCACGGTGTCATTCCTGAAGGGGATAGTATACTTTTGGTACAGTCGGTGGCAAAAGTCATGTCGCCTCACTCATAGCTGATTGAAGGATAACATAGAGAATAATCATCGAACACACACATTCACCATACAACATTACACTATTTAAGAGGCTAATTCATAACTTCTCTGGTCTTTCAGTTTACGATTCTGTAAAGCCAATATTTCTATACTGTACTTCATGACTTGGTAGGTATGGCAACAGTACTTTTGCCACCGACTGTACATTAGAGTGCCTTGGTTCCTACAAAATGTGGCAGGAAACAGGGCCAGATTAACAATAATAATGGTGTATATAGCCTGTTGCTTGGAATACTGTGGAGGAATCATTTGCTCATATTTACCAACACTCTCTTATCTCCTTAATTAAGGGGAAAGTTGTGTGTTGGTAAATCTGGAGCAACTGAATCCTCCAAACTATTCCAAGCAACAGAACACCATTATTTTTGCTCTTCTGGTCCTGTTTCCTAGCAAGCATACTTTGGAGGAATCAAGGCACTCCAATGTACAGTTGCGGAACAAAGTAACTGGACACCGTTGACGACTTCTGGTAACAATGTCAGTGATAAACACGTTAGTACTGGACAAAATTTATTCATTACTACATAAGGATAACTGATATTGGGTGACGTCGACCAACCACAGACAGTGAAATAAAAGTTTTCCTTCAATTCATAAATACTTTCTCTCATTGATGTGTTTACTTTTGGGGATGTTGCCAGAAGCCGCCAATAGTGTTCAGATACATTATTCCCCAACTGTACTTACCCAGGAGAACAACAACAACAACCAACAAAGTATTACCACCTAACCATTCTGTCTAAGGTAACCACCTTAACCATTCTGTCTAAGGTAATGCAT
>JAWQEG010007479.1:0-64227 GCA_033782935.1 Petrolisthes cinctipes
GGATACAGGCGGAATGAGACAGTAATGAGACAGGATTGTTGTTATTATTGATATTATTATTATCTTTATCTTTATTTTTTATTTTTCATGTTAATATCATTCTAACTTTTCTTATTTTTATTCATATATATATATATATATATATATATATATATATATATATATATATATATATATATATATATATATATATATATATATATATATATATATATATATATATATATATATATATAATTTTCTCTCACCCCTTTTATTTCTTCCTCGTTCCGCCTCTATAAATATCTATCGATTTTTACTTCTTTCCCAATAGCTATCTATTTGTCGCTTAATATATCTGTTCATTGATTGTAGATTGTACAGTCCTAGTTACACGTCCTACATGTCATCGTCTGTCTGTCTACATTTTGAGACAATCAGTGTCATGAAAAAAATGTAATTCACTAAAATGATAAAACATCAGAATCTGTAGAAGAATAAGAGGGGCGACTGCAACTTCATCTCATAACAAATTTCCAAGTTTACCGTTAAGGAGGGGAAGAGGTAACTCTGATAATATCATACCACACACTACTTCTGGAGAGAACATATAGGACAGAAGAACAGCCTAAACTACACTGGGGAACGAGTTTCTTGGTCACAGATATCTTGCTGATCAACTAATCAAGGGAACACTTCATCAACACTATTCTGTCCCATTGTATTCAAAGGAGCAGCAGAGGTATACTATTTTCTTTTCTTCATCTTCATCTATCACATAATTTCTTTCCCAGACACTGCACACTCTTCATCCTCCATCTTCTCCCTTTCCATTCTGCCTTCCCTAAACATACAGCTGCGCACATCATTCTGTGTTACAGCTCATGTGGTAAATGTTCGACACCTTCCAGTATCGAATTTCCTAAGCGCCCAGTTGTAAATACCAGGGACAAAAGTCAGTATATGGGATTGGCTGTGGTGGTGAGGGTTCCTGGAAATTGCCACTGGTTACTGGAGGGGAACGAGCACCTTCCACCTGTGTTGTACCTTGAATCCATGTGTGCCACTGTATCAATTCCACCTCATCTCAGCCTCCACTTCTCCCTCTCTCCCTCCCTCTCTCCTTTACCTTTCCATGCTGTCCCTCACCCTTCTCCTCCCCTCCTCGCTTTCCCCTCCCAATCTCTGCACGCTTTACCCTTCCACCCTCGCTCCCCTTCCCTCTTATTTTAGACTTCCCCTTCTCCCCTCTTCAGTTCTCCCCTTCGCGCGTTCTCTTTTCCCTCCCTCTCCCCTCCTTTCTCTTTTCTGTCTTTCTCCACACATACTTTCCCTCCTCTCTTTGGTCCTAACCTCATTTCTTTCTCACCATTTAGCATCCCTTTACTCTCTATTTTCTTTTAGGTTCTCTCTCTCTCTCTCTCTCTCTCTCTCTCTCTCTCTCTCTCTCTCTCTCTCTCTCTCTCTCTCTCTCTCTCTCTCTCTCTGATATATATATATATATATATATATATATATATATATATATATATATATATATATATATATATATATATATATATATATATATATATATATATATATATATATATATATATATATATATCTGTCTATCTATCTATCTATCTATCTATCTATCTATCTTTATTTTCTCATATTAGTACTTGTTTTTCTCTTTACCTCCTTTGCTCCTCTTTACAGTGCAAGGTCACACTGCTAAGAAAGCGAGAGAAATATATAAGCACGTCTGTCTGATTGTGTGTACGGGACCTGAGACTTCCATCTCTTCATACAAATATCCACACATTGCTATATTCACACACTACAATATTGATTCCTACGTCACTATATTCATGCATCATAATAATATTCATATATCACAGTAATATTCACACGATATCGTATTAAAGGCACCACAATATTCACTCACTGTAATATTCATAATTTACGAGTAATATTCACACACTATAATAATCACACACTGTAATATTCACACACTGTAATATTCACACACTATAACATTCACACACTATAATATTCACACACTATAATATTCACAAACTATAATATTCACACACTGTAATATTCACACACTATAATATTCACACACTGTAATATTCACACTGTAATATTCACACACTGTAATATTAATAATTTACGAGTAATATTCACACACTATAATATTCACACACTGTAATATTCACACACTGTACAGAAACAAACCCTTACAGTAAGATGTTGTCGATAAATTGGATTCAATATATTCCTCCACACTGCCACAAGCCAAACTAAACACAGCCAATTAATTAAGGGGAGATTCTTTTGTTGGTGAATTGGAAGGTCTGTGATTCCTCCAAACTATGTCACGAAACAGATCCCCTAAGAGTACCATTGAGGTCATCTGTTTCCTGGCATAGTTTGGAGGAAGCTATAACCTCCACCTCCACCACCAACACCACCCCAGACCCTTCCTTAATGAACTACAATATGCAATAGAGTTAACTGAGAGGCCTGAGATAATTGGTAAACTAGGGGCTGGTAAGTCCTCCAAACCGTGTCAGAAAACAGCACCTACCCTCAGGAAGTCTCTTTCTTGGCAGTGTTTGGATGAATCTGTTGCCTCTAATTCGTCGACAACATCAAACGCCCCTTAACATCCAGGTCCAGTCTTTGATGCCGCCCATATTAGTGTGTGTGTGTGTGTGTGTGTGTGTGTGTGTGTGTGTGTGTGTTGATTTACAGTCTCGGTCAAATGTCTCAGCGTGTGTGTGTGTGTGTGTGGTGATTTACAGTCTGGGTCAAATGTCTAAGCATGTGTGTGTGTGTAGTGATTGACAGTCTGGGTCAAATGTCTTAATGTGTGTGTGTGTGTGTGTGTGTTGATTTACAGTCCGGGTCAAATGTGTTAGCTGTTTGTCGCCTCACCTGTCAGATACTAGACTCAGGTATTCCTAATATTTGTGGTGAATAAGTTTCAGTGGACTCATCCTTCGCCTCAATATGTGACCCTAAGATTCATGGACTTTTTCTGCTTTACTTCTGATTGTGATACTTTATTATCGTATCTTTGAGGAGACTGGAGAAGTAGCAGAAGAATCTATGACAGCATTAAATATATAAATGTACTCTTCGTCAGTCTCACCTATGTAATGATCTAGTGTACAACTTAAGTCCTGTTAAATTAAGGGGAAATTATTTTGTTGGTGAATAATAGAAAGTCTCTGATTCCTCCAAACTATGCCAAGAAACAGATCCCCTATTAGTACTATTTAGGGTGTCTGTTTTCTGGCATAATTAAGAGGAATCGGTAGCCTTCCAATTTGCCAACTCGAAAATCTCCCCTAAACTCTCTCGTACGCATTGAATAAATACCCATCTGTTTGGGTTTTCTTTTAGGTGGTTATTATTTTTACACATGGTGAGGAATTAGTTATAGGAAAAGTTTGTCTGCCAATTCTGTATCACGTGCTGTAGCAACATCAGTTCAACATGTTATATTACACACGTGTGCTTGTAGTGAGTTTATGTCGTCGACTGTATCGTACCTTGCTCCTGTGTGGCCCTCCCAATGTCCACACACCTGCCCTTGAAGACCCTCCTCATATTGCCTGGCTCACTGGCTCATAGGACCTTATTGATTAACTGTTTCATGGTGATATTGCGAGGGAGGGACGCTATGTACGGCTGCAAGGTTTCATTCTACGTACTATACATACGTGCAATGATTAAAGAATTGTTTAGGAACCTCTAATACACGTAATGGCATCAACGTTATTTTTTATACGTCATTGCTGTTTTCTCATCGTTGTCGTTTGATTAATGTTACTCTGTTGATATAATATTAATAGATTATTTTATATTCCTATAATCAATAGCAGAGTACTGATAAAGTAAATATGATATACAATAGCCTCGTAGTCACAGTAAGTAGTCTGTATGGAGGACCTGATGGAGAATATCTCGCCCTTAACTCGGGAAAATTTCAATCAAACTTCAATATTCAGCCAAAGGCGAGTCGAATATCACCTTTACATACATAATAGGTTTTCCTCGATGCTGCCACCCCACGCACTCTTACCTTGAACCACACACCTCTCATCATCTTCAGAAACGGGTGAACTGTTGTTTACTACTTGGGCTCTATGGAATTTTTCAGGAAAGTACTGGAGTAATGTAGGAGACGCTGGCAGCTCGTGTGTCTATTCAGTGTGCTTGTTACCTGACCTGTCGTGAGTCATTGGCAAACCTGGGGCTATATATTTTTCCCACTATTATGGTTTTAGGTACAGTACATTTATTTATTATTTCATCTCCTTGGTTTGAGTTCTTGGGTCTTCTTCATTTTGACAATTTGTCCCACAACTCAAAGTATATTTTGTGTCCCTTAATAAATTTATCGTATTTTATTATCTTCAACAAAGTCTGACAGTATTGCATCAAAGGTCATATTTTGTTCTTTCCAATATTTTTTATATAGACTATGCTAATATGGATAACTTTAGCAAGAGCATGAGAATAAGACGTAGCGAGATGATGGAGAAGGGAAGCATATGTTAATATTTATGATAAACGCATATCATAATAGTAAGAAAACTAACACTCTTATACAGTCAGTGCATTGGACTTGTAAGCACACTCTAACCAAAAAATATCGGTCCACCTGGTCACCATGTTTCTGGAAATGAACATTAAAGCCCCAGTGATCGTGTATGAAAATTGGAGGTTTCTAATTCCTTATGACTATGCCACGAAACAAGCTCCTTTAATGTAAGTGGTGTTTCATGGCAATGAAATCAAATATCTTCACACATCCCACTTCACATATCATTATAGAAGTGGAAATACGGCTCAAGCATCTAGGCATTCTGCACTCACTTTCAATTGGAAAAAAGAAAAAAAAATGAAACGTTTTCGTAAAAAATTGACATTTTCGATAGCCTGTAGCACTCTTTGATACATGCCGATTACGAATCTGTCCTTTGTTTTGTTCAAGAATGCATAGTTCCCGAATTATAAACGAACATCTATGCAGACACTCCCGACCTCAAACTATCTCTTAGATCTGATCTGACCTTACCCGATCCCCGATTATCAGGGTCAATAAACATGTTTGTAGTTCTTAAAGATGTCTCTATCACGCACCATTTGGCTGGAAATGACCTTCGGTGACCTCATAATTATGACTTAGGAGTTTTGTCTTATTGATATTAAAACTTCTTCTGGGTCATAAGGATTCCAAATATGTAGCTTAATTAAAGTACTGCCCACATCACCACAGCCAATACTCCCATTACGGTCAACGGCGCATTTCCCATCGAGTACGGTAGCCTACCTTCCTTCCCTCAGAGATTATATTTCCCAAAGGCCAAACTCGTAATTATTGGTATAGTGGAACCAGCACAGCTGGATTTGCTACAGAATACACCCCTTCTCCAGCCCAGGCCCCGTATAGGCATAATCAGGGCTAGAAGGGTCTATTCCGTGACGATCATCAGAAGTAAATTAAAATTCAAATCTGGCGCTGTACTGATAGTGGAGCCACTGTAGTGTACCATAAAATAGGTCGATTTTCTTTGATTGAGTGTGTAACCATTCTCTAATTATCTACCAGCCCTGTATTGTGATTCATTTACCATTACATTCCTTCATGCAGATAGCCTATCAAATTTCTTTCAGCATATTCTCTTTGCCATTTTGTGTAATGTCATTGTCTGCATACTCTTGCAAAATTTCATGTATACAAGATATGTATTATACATTTAATACCATAACCAAATACTCTTAGCTTTGTTAACGTCAGGTACGCAGAGAATTGTATATAGTGTTAACTATTTTTTGACATTAAATCATAAGGAACTATTCACCGCATCTCTCTCTTCCTTGAGCACTTCTTAAAGAGAGTTATAGACACTAGCTCCTGAGGCTGAGAAGTGTAGTGGAGAAACCCTGACAGTGGCCCTTACACAGGAGCCTTCTTTAGGTAGCAGCACAACTTATAGTTGGTGGCTACACCACCCACCAACAAGTGGTGACCCCCGGAGATTGCAGCCGTCACCAACACCACCTGGTGGTGGCGTGATGAGGTATTAAGCCTGCTCCCCGCTGGTCACCGCTCGGTCACTCTGTCGCAGAACACGTACCTGTCAACATCTACGCTCCTCGCTGCTACGCTATGGTATTGTGTCACGTGTTCCTGCTATCGTTTCTTTTGTGTTCTAGTGGCTTGCCTGCTTTGCAGATGTGTGTGTGTGTGTGTGTTTTAGGAGTTATAGGGTGTTGGTATGGGGATTTTTCTTTTCCTAGGGCTGATTCATTGTTCTTCCCTAGTGGAGGGGGCTATTTTGGGCCTCCTTTTCTGGAGTTTTCTCCCCCTTTCCCCTTCTCACCCTTCCTCCTGCCACTAGTACGCTTATTTGGTGTGTTTTCCTCGGGTTTTTTTAGGTTTTTAGCGAGGTTAGCTTCCCCACGTGGTGTGTGTGTGGGGGCTTGTTAGCCCTCTCGTGCCTTCCCCGAGTATTGTGTAAGTCCAAGCGGGTTGTGGGGAGCGAGAATTGTGCCCAGGTTCTCCCTTCCTCTCCCTTGCGTGTTTTTTAAAGTGTGTTTTGTTTTTTCCCAGTGTGGGTTTCCTGGGTGTTGCCCCTCAAGCTGCCTGTGCCCCTCCTTCTGGGTCTTACAGACCGGGGGGTCTTTTCCCCGCTCCTTGAGGCGGGGTTTTTTATTGGTTTTACGGGGTTTTTCCCTGGTACCCCCGGGAGCAGTGGGCTACGTCTCCCTTGCTACCTCCTCCATGTTTTGTGTTTTCCCGTGTTTTTACAGTGTTCCAGTGATTGCACGTGCTAACCCATGTTTGTGTATTCTCTTTTCTCCATCAGCCTACTCGTGCCTTATGTGCTTCGTCGGGGTGTACTGTGCGGTTCTCGCCTGACAGCCACCTGCACTGTTCGCCTCATGCACCCTGCTTCACTCCCTTGGGTTACGACCCCTTGGCGTGTGGTGTGTGCCGCCCCTGAGCTGAGTTGTGTTGGGTTACCTCCCCTTCTGCCCGCTCCAAACTCCCCGCCCTTGCTTCCCTTCGTATGGCTTGGACGAGGGCTAGGAGAATGGCCCACAAGCGAGACGGTTCTTCTTTGTCGTGGGCGGACCCGATTTTGGGAACGGACCTGGGTTTATCCAGGTCCCGTTACCCTTCTACTTGTCTCTCGGAGTCTCAGGGGCTAGAACCCCCTGCGGCCCGAGAGATTGAGCCTCCTTCCCTAGACGGTACTACGACTACTTCTCGGGGCTTCACACCCCGGGAAGCGAGCGAGTCTGTCGCGCTGGTTACCCTGCCTACCTCACCGGTACAAGGGCCCAGCAGGGAACCTCCAGCTTTGTCGCCCTCTAGAGTCGGCTCTTCGGGTCGCTCTAGAGGACGCAAGCAATTGGCAAAAAGGTCCCGCCACGCCAAGAAGTCCCGTGCTCATCGCCGTTCTCCTTCCTCCTCGTCTTCGTCTTCTTCATCCTCTTCGTCTTCGTCGGGGGACTCTCCTTCGCCCATCCGCAAACCCCGCAAGGGTAAGCGGGGGGAGGTGAGCCCCTCGTCGTTGAAGATTGTGAAGATCTTCCATACCCTTATGCCTCACGCCATTCCTGCTCTTATTCCTGTGGTTACCCCCGTGCAGCCTCTGGCTGTTGCTCCGGAACCCGCTCCTCCTCTCACCCTTGCCCCTCCTCCTGCTTCTGCTCCGGTCGGGGGCGCGAGTCCACCTGGGGATATTGGAGACATTCCCGTCCCTCCTTTATCTCCGGGACTCGAGTCTCCGGCTGAGGAGTTGGATACCTCCTCCACTCCTTCCCCGTCGCCCCCTCCTACGGACGACGGGTACCTCCCCTACTCTTGGGCTCTCCTTCCTCCTTCCTGGACCCACTCTTTGGAGTAGGGCAGACTGGTGGCTTGGTCTCCGGACACCGCTCAACCAGACGTGTGGACCCGGAGGGATGATATCCTGGTGAAGTGGGGGGCAGATGAGAAGGGCGACGCTATTCCCTTCTACAAGGTCCGTCCCATCTCAGCTCCTGTACCCACTTCATCGAAGGTATCCTCTGCGACTACCCTGGACGCGATGGGTTTTCTGGTGGAGTACAGTAACTTACAGCTGTCCGAGGCTTGGAGGATTGACCGCTCCCACGGGAACACGGCAGTCCTCCTTTCCCCGGCGTAGCGGCGATGGCTACCCACAACATGCGGGAGTAGGCGAGGATTTTCGCTGAGGCGAGACTGGCAGCCCGTCAGGCAGCCGCGAAATCTGTGCCGGAGATGGCACAGAGGGGAGTGGTGTGAGCTGCCCCCCTGTCCCCTGCCCTCTTTGACCAGCCGGCGACAGACGCTATCTTCGCCTCTCTCCCAGCAGTGATTAACCTACCTAAACCATCTACCTCCAGGTAAGTACCTCTCGTTAATCCCATTACCTGAGTTATTCTTACACAGGAGGTGAAATTAGAGGAAAATAACGGTCCCCCTTTTTTCCTAATCAATCTGTTTGTCCGTAGGCCACGTGCTCCACAGCCTTCCAGACTGGCTTACCAGCCCCGAAGGCCCTCCCAGCCTTCGAGACTACCAAGGCCTTCGTACCCCACTCCCCCGAAGCAGCACAACAGGTTCTCCCAGAGGGGCCAGCAGCCGTTTCGTGGGAGAGGACAGGGCTCCAAGCCCTCCTTCTCCCACCCCTCCCAGAAGGACCGCTCCACTTGAGGGTCCCACTCTGGGCTGCCTCACGGGGTGGTCAGCAGCCTGGCCCTCCCACGGCTGGGCAGCAAGGGTGATACGTCAGGGCCTGTCCTGGCCCTGGATATCTGTTCTGGTGAGTAACTGTGGTGGTTAACTCTCCTAGTCTGACATTTCTGACATATGACATAACCCTCCTCCCAACCTTGGGTTCCCGTTAGGTCAAAAATCAGAGTTCCCCTTTGCGGTCAAAATCTCACCCTCACTGCCCGTCATTCTACCCCTCCAACCATCCCCTCGGGTCCCGTTCTAGGATTAACTGTACTCTCACTGACACCTGTCATTTCCCGTTACAGCCACTATGTCTACCTCCTGCCTCAACCAAAGTGTCACTTTCGGTCGTCCCGCATGTGTTAGAAATGTGGGAAAAAGGGGTAGTGGAGCGGGCGACGGGGAGGGTCTTTCTTTCTCGTTTATTCACGGTCCCCAAAAAGGACCAGGGAAAAACGAGATTGGTGATGGACCTGAGCAAGCTAAACAAATTTGTGAAAACCTTACGTTTCAAGATGGTTTCGGTTGCCCAGGTCCGCACAGTTCTAAGGAAGGGAGACTGGTTAGCATCCCTAGATCTCAAGGATGTGTACTGGCACGTCCCGATCCACCCCAGGTTTCGCCGTTTTCTGGCCTTCCAGGTGGGGACCGAGACGTTTCAGTTTACCAGGCTCCCTTTCGGTCTCTCTCTAGCTCCTCGAGTCTTCACAAAGCTTGTGAGGGTGGTGGCATCCCGTCTGGCAGAGGCGGGTGTCCCCACCCTCATGTACCTGGACGATTGGTTGCTTCACGCCCCTTCCAAGGAGCAGGTAGCAAACAACGTCAGGGTAGCGAGGGGAGTGCTAGAGGAAATGGGGTTCCTGTTGAACATCCCCAAGTCCTCTCTCACTCCCACTCGCAAACTGTGTTGGCTGGGAATAGAGTGGGACTCTCTTTCGGCCACCCTCTCTCTCGCTCCAGACAACGCCCGCCGGACCCTCCGCCCCGTCCGCCAGGCGCATTTTTCCCGTACTTTCTCGCGCCGCCAGTGGGAATCATTGCTCGGGTCCCTAAATTTCGCGGCCCCTGCAATGCCCCTGGGACGACTGAAACACAGGAGGCTGACGCGGGAGGTAAACCTCCACCTTTCCCCCGCACACAGGGACCTTCCCAGGCAAGTGTCCCCCTCTCTCTAGCGTCTCCTTCGCCCCTGGCTACGTCCCGGTGCCCTGCGTCAGCGGGTCCCCTGGGTGTTCCCTCCCCCGGGGATCACGGTGGCGCAAGACGCATCGGATGTAGGCTGGGGATACCAGTCTTGCCTGGGACATCAACGGTGCGGGGGATGGAAGGAAGAGGAGAGGCTACTACACATCAATGCCCGGGAGTTGATGGTAGCAAGGGAATGGCTCAACAGACACCCACAGTTTGCCAGGTTAAGCGTCCGCTTCGATATGGACAATGTTGCGGCCGTGCAGTGCCTACAGAAACAGGGCACCGCGCGGTCGGAAATTCTCCTGTCCCTGTCGGAACAGATTTTTTAGATAGCGGCCAAGAGGTGCATTCACCTCTCGGCCCGCTATGTGCCAGGGCGGGAGAACGATTGGGCGGATGCTCTATCCAGGTTCAAGGGGACGTCAGTCGAGTGGCAACTGCGTCCCCTTGTGTTCGAGTCACTCTGCCTTCGCTACGGGACACCGGAGGTGGACCTGTTCGCCTCCCCATCCACGGCCCTACTTTCTTTGTTCCTAACATTCTCTTCCAGGACAGAGGCGGGAGGCCCGGACGCCTTCACAGAGGACTGGAACAGGTGTGGGTATCTCTACCTCTTCCCACCCCCAGCTACGTCAGTCCTCCTGAAGGCGATCCTCAATTCAGGGGGAGGGTACTCCTCATAGCCCCCCTCTGGCCAGCGCAGCCATGGTTCAGAGAACTGTCCCGGTGGTGCCCTCATCCTCTTCAGTTGGGATCGGCGTGCCTCTCCAGCACCCTGTCTGCACCACTCCAAGCGTCACTGAAACTACACGCTTGGAGTTTCTACGGGGAGTCCTCAGCAAAAGGTTCACTAAGGAGACAGTGGACAAGATGCTGAGGGCTCATCGTCAGTCGTCGGTGTGACAGTACGAATCGTGCTGGAAAAGATTCCAGGACTTCTTGCGAAGACATCCCTCCAGGGTCATCTCGGAGGACACGGTCCTGGAATTCCTCATGTGGCTCGCCGATTCCACCAACAGGGCCCCGGCGACGGTGCTTGCGCATCACGCAGCCCTGTCTGATCCCCTCCTCCTAGGTTTTAACATTAAGGTTTCGGAGAGGCCTCTCTCTCTCCTGAGGATGGGGATTCGGGCGGGGACCGCACCTCACCGGGCCCAGACTCCCTCCTTTTCCTTCACCGCGTCCTTTCCTACCTGACCTTCGAGGGGGTCCCTCTGGAGGTTTGTCACCTCCTCCAGAAAGCTCTCTTCCTGCTCGCCTTAGCTACAGGGTACAGGGCCTCTCAGTTGGCAGCCCTTACCCGTCACACAGCTTTTTCATCTGTAAGCCCTAACCTTACTTCTTTAACTATCTCCCCCTCTCCTGCTTTCCTAGCTAAGAACGAGCAGGCTGACAACAGGATTGGCCCTCTCGCAGTACCCTCGTTCCTGAGGGATGGAAGTTTCCACCCCCTCTGCCCAGTCCACGCTTTTACAACTTACGTGGAGGCGACGAGAGGGGCTTCTCCGGACCACCTCTTCTACAACTCTAGCTCCGATAACCCTCTCTTCCCTAGGTCAATCGCTCGCCTTCTCTGCCGAGTGATAGAGAATGGGGATCCCGGACACGCCCCGAGGGCTCACAGCGTTAGGGGCGTGGCCGCCTCCCTCGCCTTCCTCAGGACTCACTTGGTGGAGAGGGTTAGGGATTTGGGGGGCTGGACTTCCACTTCCTCCTTCAGGACGAGGTATCTGTTCCACTCGCTCTCCCCTACCCCCAGTGTGGCTATGGGTACTCCACCCTCCATTCCCCAGGGTCCCCGTGGGAGACACATGAGGGGGAGGGGCCGCCCGAAGGGAAAAGGTCGGGCGACTTAATTCCCATCACTAATCACCCCATACTTCACCCCCATCATGTACAGTTTCACGCTCATCCCCATGTCTCTCATGTGCGTACATATGGTGCGAAATTAATAAATTACATTGTTACGGAATTCTTGAGTATTCATTCTCCAAAACTTACTATACTAGGATGAGTGACTGGATATATATATATTAAACACAGGAATACTGCATCCTTGTGTCCTCCTTCATCCCCTCGGGATTGCATGACCTAGGGCCATAGCCCTAGCTCAGAGGACTTTAATAAAAAGGGGGGGGGGGGACCCAGGGGCACCCCCTCTCCTGTACCCGACCCCTCGAGTCTGCCTATAAAGACTTTAGTTGGGTAACAATTCTGGTCTATAAAAGAATAGTCTACGGTATATATATTTTATTAGCTATTACTACACTTCCACCACAGCTAGTCCCCTAGCCAGTGTTGGAAGTTGCTTTAGCTTCAGCCTCACCTTAGCTCGGTTACCTTTTATGATTTCCCGCTCTCTCGACCGCTCTTAACTAAGCACGTAATTGCCTCCACCTCACCTCCCACCTACCGCATCGCATGCATAGCAAATCCAGCTGTGCTGGTTCCACTATACCAATAATAGCGCATTTGTCGCGGCTTCTAGCCGCTTGAATTGTATTTATTGGTTGTGGAACCAGCACAGCTTTGACTGTCCCACCCACCTCCCGATGCGGCAGGCATTCACTTTCTTTCTCATTGGAGTGACCGAGCGGTGACCAGCGGGGAGCGGGCTTAATACCTCATCAAGTCACCACCAGGTGGCTCCAATATCAGTACAGCGCCAGATTTGAATTTTAATTTACTTCTGATGATCGTCACGGAATAGACCCTTCTAGCCCAGATTATGCCTATACGGGGCCTGGGCTGGAGAAGGGGTGTATTCTATAGCAAATCCAGCTGTGCTGGTTCCACAACCAATAAATACAATTTAAGCGGCTAATGCACTAATATCAGGTGGTCTTCCCTCTAGATTCAAAACCCTCCCCCCGTCACCCACTCTTCATAATTCTACTTGCATTTCCACTTCTTCTCCACTTAACAACGAGTCTTGAACTACATGGTGTCATTCTAACCTTCTTCTACTTGCACTATTTTTCTTTCTCTTTGTATTCTGTTCAATCTTGCGTTATTTACTTATCGTTTTAGCTGTTTCCCCGTTTCCACACTGTACTGTACATCAATTATTACGAATGTGTTCGTTAATGCCTAAGTAGCATTTACTTAAAGAGGAGAGTAAGTGAGCGTTCTTCTCTGTGTTTTGTCACTGTCTATGTGTATGGGCCACATAACTGACAGCATTACGCTACGCCGCCAAAACAGAAAGGAGGCTGAAGGCTACTGTATTATGAATCGCATGTATAATGTATGACGTCCTGGGACTGATGTGAATAATGATGCCAGAATGGAAGAGGTATCATATGTGGTATTCATTTTTGTCTTTATTAAATTTTATCCTGGGTATGTTTTTCGTGTCAACAACTACAGTGACCGTAAAAAATAATACAACTGTAGTGCACATACATATCCATTTTTATTTTATTTTGTTCATATTTCGACTTTAGACATAGGACTCCTGAAACCCGATACCGAGACCCAGGTCAACTCTTACCCACACACAGAAACACGTCACAACTATTGATTTTAACAATAATTTCACTTAAAATGATCTTGACCTTTGACCACAAGACCAGAAATGGAGAAAAACAGTCGGATTAATTAAAATCAGTATTATATGGTACCATAGTATGCAGGCAGAACTTACTTTAAATGACCTTATTTAGCCATTTTAGGTCAAAGGGTAGGTCATATATTGCCTTGCCCATTCCCACATTAAAATGAAGTCCTAGGTCTATTATTCAGCTCACAAAAGCCTTAACAGTAAAACAAACAGACGTGATAGAAACCATTACCTTACCTGTTAATACAGGCAATAAAAAGAAAAATGTGTGTACTGTATAATTATAACATAGCAAAATTGTGTATCTCGAGTGTTGCTATCACTGCCGACCCACACACCAGTCAGGAACAGGCCCATTGTATTATGTAATCCACAGGATATACCACCTTTATGCCCACACTGTATACATGAATAACAGTGTTGTCCCCAGGAAGAACTGTTTATTTCGTACGAACACCAGTGGGGCCACGGAATCAAAACAGACATGAGACATCGTCCAGCTTATCTCCTCACAACTGTCAAGTCACTGACTGGACCCGAGTCATTAGACTAGTCGACTCACTTCTGACTGAGCAGCGTGCATGGATTTGTTTAAAGGTGGGACCACTTTGCCTCACAAGGACTACAAATATACATTACAATAAATATGTCATTATTGCAACTCTTTTCTAAATATCATTATAATGGTACACATTTTCAAAGAACATAAATTTGGTTACATGTACCATTTTTTTTTCTTCACAATTTCCACATTTCCTAACCACACTATCACCAAAGCTACAAATCTTATGATTTGGAAAACCATTTGCGAATCCACTCGAGACAAAGTACAGTAACTGGAAAGAGGTTAAAATGAAACCAAAATGTATAATTCTGCCATATACTGTACTCAAGTGATAATGATAGTAATACTAGTCAGCCAAATATATACGCTTGTTGACTCGTATAGACCCACCCAATTCTAAGTTCAATTATCAGGTTGTGATAATATCGAGGTAAGAACCTTTGAGCGGACTTTTGGAGTTGTGATAATTTCAGGATAAGAACAATTTTGTGAATCTCCAGATCAGTTTTCTTTTTCCTCCACAGCCACTTCCACAAGGTCTAGTCTGGAAGAGGGAGGGGGAAGTTGCCAGGTATTTCGTGCAAGAGAAAATTTTCAATACCATCAGCAGTTTGGTTAAATTTCCCTTTGCCAGAGGATCCGACAACTCGGTACGGGTTGCGAGTCTAGTTTGGGTTTCATGTGTGAATTTGGTTAACCTTCTCCTCGTTTCCTTTTTCTCTTTATTGGAGAAGGAGAAATGAAAGGAATAAGAGTCTAACTGTTACAGATAATTGAAACTATTCAGAGCTTTTTTCTTACCGTATCTTATTTATTTAATAATGCCGATACTATTATCATGCATCATGTTGTTGTACATTATATTATATGTACTTTATTTACTACAGTACATCTTGTGTATAAATTGTATTATCAAGGGTTTGTAGCAACTAGAAAATTTAGTACATTAATTTCCTTACACCAAACTTTTCTAGTGATGTTATTTGGCTAATACTTGAATCAGTCAGCATAACGATGTCTACAGTATGTGCAGAAGAAAGACCCCCTTTAACTCCCTTTACATTCTTAGTAAAAACCCGAGGGGCGCAATGAATACGAAATCTATGCTAAAATTAAGTAAAATAATTAAAGTAATTAAAAATAATTAAAACTATTACAATAGTTAAAAGATCTGAATATTAACATAACATGTGTAGACGCTGAATTGAAGATGTCTTGATGTTTAAGATGTTTGCAATAACCCTGGTTACAGTTTTTCTTAGATCTTCACTTAGATGGTGGATAAGTGAGGCAAATGTTGAGTTGTTGGGGAAGGTCGACGTTTCGTCCAGTGCATTGGACATCTTCAGGAAGAAGTGGTGATTCTGGGTGGGTGAGGGGTATTTATCTATTTTCCGTATGTGGGGTGGCCGGGGCCACCATATCAGCGGCCTAGTGATTGGTGGATGGGGGGTGACTTCTGATTCTGGCGCTACATCTGAGTTGTTGGTTGGTGGTGGGTGAGATGTTAGGTGCTTGTGGTGGGTGAGTAGGTGTTGGAGGTGTGGTGGGTATCCCGATGGTACTGGTGGTGTGTCGTTTTCTGGAGGGTAGTATTTGGAGGTCTTGTGTCTGGTTGTTTATCGAAGGTTGTAGGGTTTCTATGTAAATAGCTTCTAGGTAGGAGAGTCGTCTGCTGTCTGTTTCTTTGTCTAGTATGTTGGTATTATTTACTAGTTTGTCTCGTGTCAGAGCTTGGTGGTCGTGGGTACGGTAGTGGTCTTTTATAGATCCTGACTGGAGGTGCATGGTGAGCCGACGAGAGAGTGATGTTTGTGTTTTACCAACATAGTGGTGAGGCTCACAGTCCACACTGTTACAGGTGTGCTGGTAAATCACATGGTCACTGTTCATCGGGCTCTTGGAGGTAGTATGTCGGTTATGTAGGGTGAGGTTCGAGGTTTTTGGAGACTTGCAGTAAATTACTAGTTTGATCTCGCTGTCTGAGTCGGTGGGATGTACATTCTTCTTTATTATGTCTCTTAGTATGGCCTCGTCAGTCTTGTAGTCGGTGGACATGTAGTTGCGGTAGTAAAGTTTGATATCACTGTTGGGTTTGGTTGGGGAATTCACTTCATACCATTTTTCTAGCTGGAATTTGATGGTGTTGGAGTCTGACTCCCGCCCACTCTATGCCAGACAATATGTCCACCTTGCAAACACTGACTAACAACTTATTTCACAATAACTTTTGAATGAATTACATAATTATATCATTAAGGGAGCTATTACAAAATTACCTCTTTTCTGCTTTACCCTACAAAACACATTCAGTATCTTAGTCTATTCATGACAATTTTGATATTATCTAATTATGTAAAGAGTAATAAGTGATCAAGAGCAATTACTATTTGTAAATTCATTGTTATAAAGTACAGAAAGTGTTTAACTACTTAAGAACAAGAGAAAACTTTGAAAATTCACAGTGGAGACAAGAGTAGTGCTTAGGGAAATGCACACGTCATGCCACTCCGATTATCAACGCCTTACTGAGGTGCCAGAGGTGCTTTTGTGAGTGGCGTATGTGTAGTCAGGAATACCAACCCTACATATCACTGTCCATAAGGGTGGTGTTGATACTCCTTTTGTCGACTGTACATTTCCTTAAGTATTATATGTACTGTATGTGGTCCCTAATATTAGTTGTGTATGTTCATAGAGTTAACGTTCCATCAAGATTTGTCGCAATTCATATTTTCCCAACTGTACAATTCAGGTTTCTGCTAAAATCATATGAAACTATGCCAGGAAACAAATAACCTGAACACTACTAATAGGGGATCTGTTTCGTGGCATAGTTTGGAGGAATAATAGCATTCCAATTTTTTAAATGAAGATTCTCCCCTCAATGGAGGAAAAACATATGCATGAGTATAATGGTACGGTACTCTAAGAACTGGATTCTACTGATACCTACAAACAGTGCCACAAAACAAGCCACCTAACCTACTGTAGCCTGAGATAGTCTGTTTCTTGGCAAGGACTGAAGAAATCATAAGCCTCCTCATCCCACTATGGTCGTGACGAAAGAAGGAACTGATGTATGGTGTCAAGGTGTTGGTTACAGAAACAGAGTATTATCACAATAATTCCCATACCTATAAATATTATTAATGATGACAACTTCTTCCACAACATCATTACCTCGTGTTCGTTCTCAGAGTCACAGTTCACTGTTATTGGAACATCTGAAACATAAAAAGAGAACATTATTATACGCTGTCTGTAATATTGTCATTTACTCCATATTCTAAGGAAGACATATGTTGCTAAGTCTGAAAGTCACTCACTGACTGCTATTGCTTCAGCCTTACTTACAATAATTAAATTCTCCTGGAACTAATTGGAACAAAAAATAACATACGGTAGTACACTTCCAACAAAAAGACTACCGGTACTCGAGACCTTGAGAACCATTGGTGTGTGTGTCCATGTGTTATGCTTTTTTGGATTATACAAGGAGTTTCAATAATTTGAAACAACACCATTTGAGATATCAAAACACAGAAACTACAAAGTCTTGGCAAATGAAACTGAAGAGGCTTAATATTGAGTAACACAAGAACTATTCCACTGAATATGAATGAAGAGGCTTAATATTGAGTAACATAAGAACTATTCCACTGAATATGATGCAAATTTAAAGGTATTTTGACTCAATGAACAATTTCTCAATTGTTCATTTTGTGAGAGGAAAGGTGAAGGGCCATCCGGCACGTCTTCATCCCCAGCATTCCGCTCATCCCCTCCGAAATATCCCTTGTGTTTAACAAGCTACAGTTCCCTGTGAAGCTGAGCTACGGTGAAGGTTGTAGGGCTCAGACCTCACCACACCTATAATCTCTCACAGACAACTTTACCTTGGCTGCTCTCTCTGAAATTCTCTCCGACTCTACATCCTCTCCACAGATGATGTCAAACATGGTTTACCACAAGGTATATATATATATATATATATATATATATATATACACGGAGCCCCAAGCGCTTTCGTGTATTCACATCTTCAGGAGAAATACAGAATGTAGAAGAATGGTTGCCGAGAGACACCTGATATACCGATACATTTAATAACTAACTGGCAACCTGAAGGTGTTGCCACTACGAGTTCAAAGCAATACACACCCATATGGTGCTACAAGGATTTACCTGACCCAACCCTCATCAAACCTGGCATGGTCTCTAAACCTAAGATTATCCTCTGTCATTAAGGAATAGCAGTTGGACTTATCTTATTAACAATCTTGTCTATGATTTACTATCCAACTTGTACATACCATTGTTTAAGAATTGCCCTAAAAGGTTTACCACTGCAATTAAAGCCTTAAAAAGTGACAGTGAAATGCACATTACGAAAGCTGACAAGTCGAATGCAGTAGTTATCATGAAAAAAGATTATTACATACTCAAAATGAAAGATTTATTAAGTGACGATGTAACGTACTCGAAGCTAAGGAAGAATCCCTTTGAAACGGTGAATTCTCTGTTCAATAAGAAAATGAAAACAGTGTTAAAGGGTAATGATCAACTCATTAAACAGTTCTCCTCTCGTTCTCCTTCCCTGCCCTACATGTATGGACTCATTAAAACTCACAAGCCCAATAATCCAGCCAGACCCATTATTAGTTCTGTGGGATCCGTCACCTATAAATTATCAAAGTGGTTAACTTCCTTGCTAAGCCCTTTAGTTGGCACAATTTCGGACTCCAACATATAAAATAATGTTGACTTAATAGAAAAACTTAACAGTTTACAGGCAACTGGTGCATTTAAGCTTGTGAGTTTTTGTGTTAAATCTCTATTTACCAAAGTTCTTGTTGACGACCTTTTAGATTATCTTTATGAAATACTTGATAACATCCCTCTCCCTATCACCAAAAATGCTATCTTAAAATTGATTAAGCTGTTCATTAAAGACTAAATTGTTTTTCAAGATGAATATTTTGAGCAGAAATTCGGTATGGCAATGGGCAATCCACTCTCCCCAGTTTTGAGTAATTTGTACATGGAGTTTTTTGAGAAGAAACTGCTTAATAACATTTTACCCAGTAATACTGTATGGTACAGGTACGTAGATGAAGTACTTTGCCTCTGGCCATCTATTGAAAATCTAGATAACTTTCTGCCATTGCTTAACAACTTATCCCCTTCCATTAATTTTACCACTGAAATTGAGGAGGATGGAAAAGTGCCATTTTTGGATTGCCTGATTCACAGGGTAGGCAACACCTTTAAGTTTAGCATATACAGGAAACCAACCAATGTTTTGTCATATATTCATTTTCACTCTGCACACCACGATAAAGTCAAAATGTCTGTTTTCTCTTCCATGTACTTACGTGCTCTACGTGTATGTAGTCCTGAATTCATGGATGAGGAATTTGGATTTATCTCTGACATTGGAACAAAATTAAAATACCCAAACTTTTTTTGGATAA
This sequence comes from Petrolisthes cinctipes, assembly GCA_033782935.1. Classification (NCBI taxonomy): domain Eukaryota; kingdom Metazoa; phylum Arthropoda; class Malacostraca; order Decapoda; family Porcellanidae; genus Petrolisthes; species Petrolisthes cinctipes. The sequence continues at coordinate 19,530 of JAWQEG010007479.1, forward strand.
AGCCTTAAAATTGGCAAGAACATCATTTTATAGGGTTGAACCTCCCCTACCCCGTGACAATAAAAACTTACTGATTTTACCCTACAATGATAAATTTGCCCAAATCCCTCATCTTCTAAAAACATGGAATGTTAATGTTGCCTTCTGCAATGATAACACAGTCAAGAAAATGTTGATTAAAAATTCACTCAATTCCTCATGTGGGTGTATCTACAAAGTACCTTGTAAAGAATGCAATATGTTCTATATAGGACAAACTGGAAAACACCTTTCAACCAGGGTCAAACAGCATAAATATAGTGTTAGGACCGGACAAGAATCTAATGCTTTATTTATTCATATGAGAGACAATAATCATTGTATTGACTGGGATAATGCTTTGTCAATCATATATATATATATATATATATATATATATATATATATATATATATATATATATATATATATATATATATATATATATATATATATATATATATATATATATATATATATATATATATATATATATATATATATATATATATATATATATATATATATATACAAGACCCTTCTTACAACAACATGTAACATAAACACCAGACGATAACAAACACAAGAGGGTACCCATTTTACCCTACAATTTCTCACTGTCATCTCTAAACTCAAGAGAGAGGGAGAGAAAGTGGGAGAGAGAGAAAGAGGGAGAGAAAGCAAGAGGGAGAGAGAGAGAGAGGAGAATTGGGTGGAGCTTAAATATACTCCACCCCTTTTTAAAAGTACCAGGAACTCCAATAGAGAATGTATATAAGCAGTGAAGTTGAACTAATATGTAGGATTTCCTAAACTGACTCCCAGGGCTATAACCTGTCTCCATAAGAGAGAGACACAGGCATATAAGACAAGGCATTAAATATAATTCCCTGTATAGAGATAAGTATGTATAAATAAATTAAGCCTAAAGAAACTTGTGCAGTCACTTTACCTAAGAACACCACAACGCCAAGCTCGCTACCTAATACCACAACAACCACAACAACCACAACAACTACTACGACTACACTTCGGACTAAGGTACTGTATCAGATCCTGAACGAGTTAAAGCCTTAGAGGACTGGTACATTTTGATGGCAGCGGTGTTTTGCAACAAAGCAAGTTGCAAGGTAAAGACTTCACGGGAGTACAGTGACTAACATAGTTCAAGGACAAGTTGAAGGAATCTGCTTGTAAATTCTCTCAAGTAATTTCTTCAGTGGGTAATCTTACGACCTCTAACGAGGGAGATAAACCACAAATTCTTCACCTACAAGAAACACCTGCTTTAACATAACTGCAACTGACCTACAGAGAACCTCATCTACTTCACAACAAACAATCATCACTTCATCACTACGGCGATCCTGTTACGTAAATGCTTTCGTAAGGACAACGCCATCACTCCATCACCTCCACGCTGACGCTGACGCCTCCTTATACGTAAATTCTCTCGTAAAAAGGCAAGTCAAGGTTCATCATCTTCACTCCAATTACGACTGTTAGTGTGTTAGTGTGCGAGCTAACTAATCATCGCTTCGTCACTTCACGGTCGTCGCCCCTTCACCACATCGTCGCCTCGTCAGGCAACGCCCCAACAAAACTTCCACTCGTCGTCATCGTCGTTGCAACTACAGTCAACTAAAGTAGGTACACATTACATGTTACATTACATTATTTTTCACTTGTCCACGAACATGTTAGAAAATAGGTTCCTCACTAACAGCCCAAACAACAGAAAACAAGTGCCAAATTAAAACAAAAGTAAAGATATAATCCCCCATTAATCCAAAGGTATCATAACTAACTTCGAATATCCCTGATAATGATTCACTAGCCTCCAAGCTAGATTCCTCTACCTCCCTAAGTTTCGTTTGTGGTTCCAACACATTCGAGTACATTCCTTTCTTTCTCCAAACCTTACCCCCATTAAAGCCTCTATCTGGTATACTATATTAACCTGTATTTTCTCCAACAATGGCTACTCCTCCACAATCTCCGACTGTCTCTGCTCTTCTAACAACTTCTTCTAACCCCACTAACTCTACTATGCAAGCAATGAGAATTTTACCCACCCACAATTATTCAAAGTACTATACGGGAGATAATCCACAGAATTTAACGTCATATGCTACATTCAGACAGTCACTTATTGATGTTTTTGGGGATGGTAAACTACATAATTCATTATCATGGGTTCAGAGAATAATTAAAACTAAGGCGGACAACATAAATACAAGTGAACCAGCAAAAGCACTTGCACTATCAGGGTCTCTAGCTTTAAATTCGAAGGAATCTCGTATCATACATCGTGAATTACAGATTACTCAATCCAAGGGTACGAAGATTTTTAATTTTGATGCCACACCTTCTCAAGGGGAATCACAGGGAAAACGTTGCAAACACTGTAACGACAGTAATCATAAATACAGTCATTTACATGAGTCAAAATCGCATTCCTTAGATGAATGCATGATCCATAACAGAATGAAACGGGACTGGCACAGTCGAAATATGATGCATGAAACGAGACCGCCACAATATTAAAACGTACCGAAAATATAACTGTAGGCCCTGTCGTCGCATTTATCAATAATATACTATAATTCCCTGTCCTAGTATCACATAGTAACACCCCCTTAATGATAGACACAGGCGCCGCAGTTTCCTTGTTATCGGATAATTCCTTTAACAAATTGAGCAAATTAGGTCCCCAGCAGCATTTATAAACCAGGATTGAACAGGTGACATAGAATTGTCAACCATAATAGGCAATAAATTACAGGTCTTAGGGAAACGAACCCTTCCTGTACGGTTAGCCAAGGGAACTAACCATATTCATAATGAATTTTATATAATACGAAATTATAAACTAGGTTTATCATACCTTATTAAACAAACCATAATAATAAACCCTAAACATAAAATAATACATTTTAGGAATTAATGTATTCAAATACAGGATTGTCCAGGCCAAAATATATAAGTCCAGGTAATGTTAACCCTATACGTATTGAAAATGAGGGAAATAACCCCATTATCATAAAGGCCATTGCTGCATATAATAATATATTAACTCCGAATTTCGTCCATAAATTGAAGGTACATCTTCCATCTCATGTACAGCCACAAACTACCGTTCTATCCTTACTAGAACTAGTAAAATAATATATAACCAGGGATTAATTTACTTAACTAATGTAAACAGTGAAAATGTCACTGATATTAATAAACCATTTACCAATATTCATGTAAAGAAAGGAACATATCTATGTGATCTGTACAGATGGAAGTTAGACCAATACCACAAGGAAATATTGTATCGGTTCTTACCGAAGGATAAATAGATAGTCGTAAGGGAGCAACTTAGAAATTTGGTCAGTGGACGCGATTTTCCACTTTATCGTGATAATCTCATCACTATACTAGCCACATATTGAAATGCGATTGCCCTACCTATAAATTATTAGAAAAAATATACCATTACTCTAACATCTCCTTAACCCATTTACTCGAGCATATAGACTACCGTACCACATAGTACACAGACAGTTGTAAACGAAATATTAAATGAAATGATGGATGAAGGCATTATTAAGAATTCTAACTCCCATTTTAACAGCCCAATGTTTTTGGTTTCAAGAAACAAATAATGGTGATTTTAGGCCAGTCATTGATTGCAGAAAATTAAATAATGCTACACTTAAAGATAAATATTCCCTCCCTCCTTTAAGATGTTTTGTCTAACATTGGTGAAACAAAACCTATGATATTCACCACATTAGACCTGGTCAGTGGAAACTGGCAAGTAACATTAGATGATAAAATTCAACCCATTACAACATTTAATACTTCCCATGGTTATTATGAATACATTCGTAGACCATTTGGTTTATGTAATGCTTCATCCACATTTCAGCATATGATCAATTTTCGTATTGGTTTTATTAATAACGTAGTCATCGCTAATCTCAACGATTTGATTATTTTCATAGTAAGTAACTATAGTGAGGTTATACAGAGATTACATTAGGTAGGCCTCAAACTTTAAATGTCTATGTCTCAGTTTCTTACCAGGAACTTATCATTTTAGGTTATCCATTTAACCGCCCCTGTGCTCCATACACAATCTGATAAAATACGAGCAATGAGAGTATTCACTATTCTAAATAAATGTTACTAACATAAAATCATTCTTGGTCTTATGTTCTTATATAGAATCTTTGTAAAGTATTTTCCCAAGTAACTAAACACCTAAATAATCCCCTCGAGAAAGATACAAATTTTGTATGGATGCCAGAAAAACAGCTAAGCTTTGAATTATTAAAGGTTAATTAATGTAAGCTTCAATTCTTACGTTCCCAAATATTCATTGTCTTTTATGGAGTGTACAGATGCTTCTTCAGTAGGCTACGGCGCTGTACTTATGTAAGAGATAGCTACGGGTCTATGTCAGGTATGTACTTAAGCTTAGAGAATATTAAGTACGCAGATTACTCGTTACTCTGTAACAAAACAGGAAACTTAAAGCAATATTATGGGCACTTCGTACTTTTAGAGAAATCATATTAGGCTATCCTTTACATGTTTTCGCAAATTATCAAACGATCCGTGGCTTACTATAACCTCAAACCCTAACGGGAAAATTAGCCAGATAATGTCTAACAATTCAGGAATTTCTCCCGCATATTGATATTAACTATCTTTTAGGACGATTAATAAAGTAGTAGATCCCTTAAACAGTCATCTTGTCCTTTTAGCTCCGAGGACACCCATGGACTTTGACCTTAATGCGGTTCGTAAACATTAGCAAACAATTCTATGATGAATGTAATAAAATATTCATTAAAAACTGAGGATGAAAATAATGGCCCAAAATTACCCAGTCACTTAAATATATTTTCCCTTCATGATGATATTATTTACAGAAAACTTAGGAAACGTGACGTAAAAACAATCAAATAGTGATACAACAAATAATGATTCCCTCAGTATTAATTACCCTTATATCATAATACAGCAGCAAGACATCCTGGGAGAGATAGGTACCTGACCACTCTCCATACAATACACCATTAGCATAAACTAAGGGTAGATGATGAAACACATATATCGCTCAGTGCGAAGCAGACAATGCAAATAAAGGCCATACATTTGGACCTGTTCCATGACGGGAATCCCTAATCCTGGACGAATCATGGAACGTAGTAGGAATAGATCTACTTTCCTTAACAATTCCGAATCAGGACGCAAATAAAGTATTACCAATGGTTAACCATTTTCTAGATATTTGGTGGCGGCAACACTATGATAAAAACCGCAAAGGTAAGTGCACATATATATAAAAACCAACTTCATATGACCATATACATGTCTCGATATTATAAAAGGTATCTGATGTCTACGACATTAAGCAAACGTTTATATTACCATATCTCCCAGCATTTAATGGGTTAACAAAACGGCAGCACCGTAACAATACTAGAAGTACTTCGTGGCACAGAAACAAGGAAAATCCCTCCACATGGGAAGACTGCATCGATATGACGGTCAATAAACACTACAAAATACGGAAATAAAAGGAAAAACTCCACATGAAATACTATATGGCGTATGGATACGTCTTTCATATGATATAAAATTGCCACACAGAAGCCATGATACAACGTGGACAACTACACTGAACGACAGTGAGTTGCATTTCAACAATTTCATCAGGACATAACAAAACAAATTATGAGCTTGCATGAAAATAATGCGTGATTGCCAACATAACAAAACAAATTATGAGCTTGCATGAAAATAATGCGTGATTGCCAACATAACAAAACAAATTATGAGCTTGCATGAAAATAATGCATGATAGCCAATATAACAAAACAAATTATGAGCTTGCATGAAAATAATGCGTGATTGCCAACATAACAAAACAAATTATGAGCTTGCATGAAAATAATGCGTGATCGCCAATATAACAAAACAAATTATGAGATTGCATGAAAATAATGCGTGATTGCCAACATAACAAAACAAATTATGAGCTTGCATGGAAATATTGCGTAATCGCCGACATAATAAAACAAATAACTCAATATGATCACTCCAAGTGATAACGGGTACCCGATCGAATCTTCACACTTCTTTAGTAGGTAATAAACCTATAATAATGCATAATTTTACCAGGCGGTTGATATTGTTTATGTAAAGAGAATAAAGAAATTGGTAAAAGCGCGCAAACATCCACAATGAAACCAATCAATATCTCTTGAACAGTAACAATTCCTCTTCCTAGTAATTTTATCCCTACTATTGATAATAATAATATAAACAATTATAAACAAAAACTCCGATCGGTTTCCAATGATATATAATAAATTTTCTTACGGATGTGGCCCACATCAACCTATATAACGGTTTTCGTGTTTATACTCGCGGCTATAAGCTCCGAAGAAGTGCATCAAGCGGATAAAGATGACGTCTACATTCTGAGAGCTCTCGTTTACAATTTTATCAAACAGTTGAAAAGAAAAAGGAAATAATAAAATATTGGGGAAGAACGATATTATCATTAATTTTTATAAGGTATCTGACTTATTACATAAATTTTCTGCCATTGAGCAGTGGGTACAGATAAGGTATTTAATGATACACTAGTTTTGTTTGACAGGTATCACACAAATGAAGTTCCCAATTTACATGTGTTATATTCTAAGGTGTCCTTTCACCATTGGGCGCCCTAGGAAGGAATTCAGCGACTCAAATAATATTGCTCGCTTATTATACAAAAAAAAAAAAATAATGGCTTAGAACCATCATCACAGCCCAGAGCGTGATTGGGATATTTTAAGCGGAATTTCATCAACACTATTTGGTAAGGCTTAGATATTTGTATACAAGCATTATCCCATAAATAAAAAGGTTGCGGGACAAGCCGTTGCAAATCAAGATAAGATAAAGTAACAGGTATATACTGTATTAGAGTGCAAATCATTGCACAGAAATTAAATACGATTTATATAACTTTACATGATCAACGAATGAAAAGAACTACATATATGGAATAATATATCATGTTTTAGGCTTCTATTTATTTTTGTGAATTAGCAGGAAATGAATTGCAGGTGAGAAACAGAGAGAAATGACAACCATTTATTTCTTAAGAGAATATTTACTGCGATTAAGGTAAGATTAACTCACAATTATTACCACTCCAACAGCTACGAAATATAATGGTATAATCAATGATGACATACCATCTTACTTATTATCTTCATCCACCTACTTGGTATATTATTATACATTCATGCGTAGTATATTACTACAAGATCATAATCCCATTATTATTCACAAAAAAAAGATAAAATGTTTTTCCCAAGCTACGTACTTCACCAATTCCCTATGAAAATGGAAGTAATCCTTTCACATTCGATTTTCATCCAATAAGTATTATACTTAGTGATGATGTCATCAGTGACACACAACACTTCAAGTGCCATGTTGCATATCTTCATAGATGTTTGTCTTGCATATTTCTTTGCATTTAAGTTGCATATAAATCTCCTAAGGATGCAAAATCTCTACTTGCTTGGAATCAAAGTAATACTAATCAAGCCCTATATGCATGTACATTCATCTCTATTACTAATCAATATCTCTTTTCATCATCAATTTTAATTTCCACTATCTATACTTACCTGCTGATACACAATTAACATTAATTTACCCTAATCACCCTACACATGGTATGGTTACAAGCTACTATAAAGAAACGGACTCATAGGAAATACGATCCAAGGGGATCGTTACCTTGCCTAATAAACATAAACGTGCTTGACAACATGACATAATCTTTTCCACCTTTAAACATATTTCATTTAAAGTCGACTTGTTTAACATCTCCTCATTATCAGTTGTTTCGGAAAAAGTGCAACTATTATGTTATTCAAGGAGAATAGGCTTCAATCATCCTTATTATATAATTTGATTCCTCCATATATTGAAAAAAAAAATAAAACTGAGTACCAATGTTTATTATCCACTGTCTTATCTTTCTGCCATGTACTATCATATTTATGTATTGTATAAGAACGAACTATCGAGGTATACTGAATTATGTTGTATTGAAAAGAATAGGACTGTTATTTCACAGCCTAGCAACACGGCCCCTTATTAATGTGGGAACCTTTAGCATAGGTTAGCTTATATACACACAATAACATGCACCTAGCTAAACACATTAATTTTAAGATGATTTTTATGTGACAATGTATTAATATTCATGTATTAATGATACTATCTATGTTCATTTATGTACAAGATGTGCCTATGTCTTAATGTCTATTTTAGGTTACTATACATGTCTTCATTGTTACTATCTTAATTATCATGTACCGTACCAACATTGTGAACTGGCCTTCTATTAAATAAAGCTTTAATGCCTGGGGGGCCAGGCGGGTAGCGTGATAGAGCGATGTACAAGACCCTTCTTACAACAACATGTAACATAAACACCAGACGATAACAAACACAAGAGGGTACCCATTTTACCCTACAATTTCTCACTGTCATCTCTAAACTCAAGAGAGAGAGGGAGAGAAAGTGGGAGAGAGAGAAAGAGGGAGAGAAAGCAAGAGGGAGAGAGAGAGAGAGGAGAATTGGGTGGAGCTTAAATATACTCCACCCCTTTTTAAAAGTACCAGGAACTCCAATAGAGAATGTATATAAGCAGTGAAGTTGAACTAATATGTAGGATTTCCTAAACTGACTCCCAGGGCTATAACCTGTCTCCATAAGAGAGAGACACAGGCATATAAGACAAGGCATTAAATATAATTCCCTGTATAGAGATAAGTATGTATAAATAAATTAAGCCTAAAGAAACTTGTGCAGTCACTTTACCTAAGAACACCACAACGCCAAGCTCGCTACCTAATACCACAACAACCACAACAACTACTACGACTACACTTCGGACTAAGGTACTGTATCAGATCCTGAACGAGTTAAAGCCTTAGAGGACTGGTATATATATATATATATATATATATATATATATATATATATATATATATATATATATATATATTGTAGACAGGCAGGAGGTTTTTTCTTCCCTGCCTCTGCCAATAGATAAAGAGAGTACGTTTGTGACACAGTTTCTGTACACATACAATTCAGTTTGTTGTTGGGTCATCCCCATTATGACAGGACCACGCTGGCAGCACCCCTGTGCCCTGGGAACTGCTAACCTGTTGGAGGTGTAGCGCTATGGCCAGAGCGTAGTACGCGCATCCGACTCCACGAAGGTGCACCCATCGAACCCTGTAATACTGGTGATCGCGCCAGAAGCCTTACGGGGGGGAGGGGGGTACGGGATATTAGCTATGTAATACCGGGTCTACCATAACCGGTATAGTAGTAGGGCTGGTTAGGCACCAGCGTAGGGACAGGGACTGTAGGAACAGTGTCTTATACACTATAGGAGGCTGAGATGAAGCCTGGCAGGAAGCGCAATGAAAACGATGAAGCGTGATAGGGACAGCCCTGAAGATCTTCAGAGGAAGCAGCGACGAGAAGACGATGAGACTCCGCCGCAGCTTCAACAAGAAGAGGAGGAGCAGGAAAACAATGACGATAACGGATGGACCAAGCAAAAAAGGAGGCGAAGATGGAAGCCCCAGGCTGAGGCAGACAGCAGAAAAGAGAGGCAGGAACTGGCAAAATTCAAGGTTTCCAGTAATGCCTACGACAGCCAAGTGAAGGCAATCACGGCACTTGAAAAGGCCCACCAGGAGCTCCGGATGTCGGCGAGGGCAAACAATAAAGGAGAATTTGTACTGCACCCCTGGAACAGGATGAGCGATGAGATCCTTCGCCACCACCGCGTGCAAGGTGTGACTCTGCACGAACTAGCTCCAGAAGACAAGGAGTACAAGGGTGTCGTGTTGGGCTACCCAGTAACTCAAGACTTGGATGCCATCAGGACTCATCCATCAGTAAAGGACTCCGAAAGGTGTCTGAGCAGGGACAAGACGGTGACACGACAGGTCCTCATCATCTACATAGGGAAGCTTTCAGAAGCATTGCACCTGGGCCCCTTTGGTAAATACCGGCTGAGAAAGTACATTCCAGAACCGGTTCGATGCTTCAAATGCCAGAAGTACGGACACCACAGGGCAGTCTGCAAAAATCCCATCATCTGTGGGATCTGTAGTGGACTGCATGAGACCAAGATGTGTATACAGGCACACAAGGAAGGCCAGAAGACCACCTCAAGGTGCCCCAACTGCCACAAGTCTCACCATGTCTGGCTCTGAAGCTGCCCAGCGAGACTTGAAAGGATATATCAGGCTATTGGACCACTCAACGGCACCAAGACAGCCCCAGCTCCCAGGCCTAAGTCAACAGCCTGGAAGAAAGTGGACAGACAACAACCACCCCCTCTTCAGGATGACGAAGAATTCCCCCAGCTGGGAGAAACACTGAGGACCAGAGAGGTAAAGGAGACACAAAGAGGTGATGAACTGCCCACCTCTCCCAAGAAGAAAAGAAAACCAAGGAAGAAGAAGAAGAATACAAACAACCCTGCTGCCCTCCCACCACCCCCACAGGAGGAAGTGGTGATTGAGAGGAGCCAAAACAGGGAGGAGGTAGTCCAGCTGATGCAGAACATGCTGGCAGACGTCATTGGGAAGGTTCTAGCCTCCCTCGGTATCAAGAGAACGGCAGAAGAGGTATCTACTGCCATCCAGAACGCGCTGGTACCACAACAGGAACAGCCTGACAGGAATTCCCAACAGGCAAATGCCCACGCCCCTGAAGAACACTGCACGCCTGTCAAACCAGGAAAAAAGGAGGCACCTAGAAGGGCACTGGCCCTCCCACCTCGTCCCAGTCAAAGACCAGGCGCGGATGAGGAAACGGATTCTGAGTCAGATGTCACAGTATGCTGAGGATCCTACAGTGGAACATCTGCGGACTCTGTGGCAACATCAACTCCCTAAAAGAAGCTGTTGTCAAGGAAGATATCGATGTAGTCCTCCTTCAGGAGACCCTCACTACCGACGAGACAACACCCAAACTCCCAGGATTTGAACACTACACACTAACACTTAGTGATGAGTGAAGAGGTCTGACCACATACATTAAGAGAAGAATCCCTCAGGAACTCCTCGAAGAGCCAACACCTTGCAGGGAAGGAGTGGAAGTCCTGGCCATCAAGATCCAGACAGGATCCACAGACCTCCAAGTATACAACATATACAGAAGCCAAAGGTGGGAGCTGGACCTCTCTGAGCTCTTCAGCATACCACACTCCCTGCTGATTGGGGGTGATCTCAACACCCACCACAGATTTCTTGGCTCACAACATAACAATGATGTGGGCCGACACCTGGCCATGGTGATGGAGGAAACAGGCAATATCTGTCTCGTCAACTCTGGCGTCCCCACATACCAAGCAGGAGGCAGGCTTGACCTGACCTTTGTATCTAGAGACCTCGGCCACTGCTCGAAATGGTGGATCAACCCCACCCTCACCAGTGACCACTATGCCATCAGGATAAGCATGGAACTAAGAACCAGATCTTATGCTCCCAGACCACTCCCAGGATGGAACACCAAGAAGGCCGACTGGAGGAAGTTCGAGAGCCACCTACAAGGTTGACATAAAAGCTCAAAGTCTTTACCTTAAATCTTTACTACACACTCTCACCCAATCACTCATTATATCAATCTATAGAAACTCTGCTTTTCCATCAGAGTTCAACCTCTTACCTCTTCCACTAGACTCCGTTCCAGATCTTACTCCAACTTTTACTAAACCACTCCAGACTATACCCTACTCTCCAAGACTTTTTGATATCCTGCATTTCCACCAGGATTCAACATTCTTCACTACTGATTTGGAGGGGGGATTAGCAGTGGATCGGTGGTTGTAGTGTGCTTCCCCTTCACGGCGGTTCTTTCTGGATGTCTTAAAGTGGCATGACTATAAACAACACAATGTGGTTAACCAAGCTGGCATCCGCCCCTGAACAGGGTCAGGTGTTGGTGTGGAAACCAGACTGTTAGGCCCGCCAGCACAGGCATAAGGCCTAAGCAGAGGTAATTTCCCCTACAATCATATATATATATACACACACACACATACACATATACACATATACACACATACACACATACACATACACATATATACATATAATATTATACAAACATATATACATACATATATACATATATACATACATACATATATACATACATACATACATATATACATACATACATATATACATACATACATACATACATACATATATACATACATATATACATACATGTATACATACATATATATATATATATATATATATATATATATATATATATATATATATATATATATATATATATATTTATGTATGCAGTGTGTGTTGTCCTCCTAAGACAAGTGAAGTATCTAGAGTTAATCAGAAAACTGCACAATTGGATGGTAGCATAGGTATATTACGATTCTTAAATAAAATATTTCTCTTGAAAGGAAAAATAATTATGACACATTTACCTTTTCTGCAGGCCGAAGTAAGCGAAACACAGCGACTTTCGTAGGTGCAAGACACCTGCACCCACAAGTCAGGGAAAGCAGCGGCCAATGACATATTACTTTCTGCTCTCAGGCGTCTTTGTCCCGCTGTCGTTTCGTACAGCCTCGTTCCCCACGCTCTCATCTTAAAGATACAGGAACATTCACTGAAATTTATGTGTAACTGTTAAACTGATGAAACGATGCTAAATTTAATGTACAACTGGGCATAAAATTACGTTATGTATACTATGGGTTAACCGAATTGAGAACTTCCATGTCTCATTATCCCACTCATGGGTGTATGTAGAGGCCTAAGGCTACCGTAGTCTGGTCACTTAATGGATAGCTTGAATATATTAAAAAATCATTTACAATGGAAAAAACTAAAAAAATTACTTAATTCAAATTGAAGATGGTACTCACAATGCCGTGAACTGAGAAAGACAAGAAAAACTCATATAATATGGAAATTATATATTCAGGAGGCCTGCAACGTCTCGGCACGACTTTGTGCCCAAGTCGATCAGAAACCTTGCAAGCCTTTTACTGTTCTTTTGGCGCATGGTGGGTTTTTCTTGCCATAGTTCAAGACACATTTCTCGAACCAATTTATGAAGGTTGGATAATAAATATTATTAGTGTACAGAAGAAAGAAAGTGTTCATGGTTGGGTTTGTGATAAGTTGGTCAGGAGATTATTTTGTTTTGTTCGATAATGTGACACTAGATGGAGTGACCAAAACTAAAGCGAGTCCAGACCTGCATATTCTCCTATTATCATCATCTCGGTTACTAGAAGAATAGGCCAGTCAGTTAAAATATCATAACATGGTAAAATAGGCTATACTACATTAAGTTAGACTATATCCAGTGAAAATGGGCTACATTCAGATATTCTTTTCCCTCAACCTCGGGACTGTAGTCTGTCAGTAGCCTGTAACTCTTGAGATGCCCTAAGATTATCGAGTGTCGCACACTCGTACTAGAGGAGACAGTGAAGCATCATATGGTGTTGGTTACTTCTCTTCTGCCCCACTTGATGACAACACCTTATTTATACACATCACCATCAGGAGAGAGCAGCTACACCATCACTCACAGCATCTTGGAAGATGATCTAGCATCTTGAAAGATATGTGTCGGCGTAGCCTGGATACTTTAAGAACACCAAGAACCATTAGATCACCCCAGAAGACATCCAGACGTTTGGCCTGGAATCGATCCTGGGCCCTTGAAATTTGTAGGCCGTCGTTGTATCCACTCTGCCAACGCCTCCCGTGTAAAATGAGCTATAATGTGTAAACACAGGCTTTAGTCTGTAAAAATGTGCTGTACCTTTTGTACATTGGTTACACAATATTGGAAAAGCTGTCAGAGGCCTCAGGTTGTGCCTATGTGATTTACAGTAGCTCGATGTATTATTATCCATCTTTACCCATAGATAACTGTATACCAGATCCAGGTACACGGAACTAAAACAAATTGTATCCATCATCTTAACTCCCATTGCCTTGTAGTGGGAGTAGATGGGACATCCATTATCTCTGAAAGATAAACACAGAAGAGAACAAACTTACCTCAAGCCTGAAAGTCTGCTCTGTTTTCACATAGGAAATTCTAATGTCCCAGGATTTTCTCTGGTCTATTCTTCCTGGGTAATGATTATGCAAGGTCACCTTCTCTATAGTGTCCGTTCCTTTCCTTTCCACATCCATCTTCATCACCATCATCCAATGTTTCTGGTGGATGGTGTATATTTCAAACAGGACATGCCATTCCTCAAAGTCAGGTTTTGGGTGGATATCAAACTCCGCTTCCAGCACCTCTTCCTCTTTCTCAAACCTTTTGGTTGTCAAGAGTTGGTGAGGATATGAGGACAATTTGACATTCTCACAGACTGAAAAGGAAAATATAATGGCATTGTTTTTATAACGTGGGGAGGAAATATTAACTTTCTTTATCAAAATTTTGTGCGTCGAATAATGCACACCACTCATTAGAACATGAATATAGAGATTGATATATCCTGTCTTTGAGGGTACCATAACTGGTTCGTAATTTCAACAGAAGGAGAGAAGTATACCGGTACACAACTTGTTATCAGGTTCACCAGGACAACAAAATAACAATGACTTGATTTAAATAGATATACTATTAATATAAGATTATCTGGAGGCTGTGATGTTTACACAATACTCTTTATTTTCTTACTAGAATCTGATTCTACAAATAGGTTCGTACTTGAGGGTCTGGATAATGGTAACTGCAAGACACACAATATTACTGGAGGTATACACTGTAACACTGTCACCTTATATACACACTAACACTGTTATATACACACACGGAAACAATGACCTAACACAAAATAAACAGGTATGAATATACGGTGTCACTGACAAATAATAAACGTAGGACCTGTTTTGTTGGCTATGGGAGCGTATTAGGAATCCACATAGTTGTACAGTCATGGACTAAAGTCCTGCAACCAGCTGCTGATCCACCTCTACCGACAAATTTGTTAAACAATTTAGTCACTAGATGGCTCTGTCATAAGGGCGAAATAATCAGTAGCTTATAAATTAAAGTACTTTATTAGTGGAAGTTATGGACTGTATGTGACAAACTGAAACATACTGGATTGGAAAGTATGCAAACAGTAAAAGAAAGTTAAAAGTCAATAGAGTAGAGAGTAACAGTGAACCACTGATACAATTATATTCTCATCATACCACAAAAAGACATAATCAGTGCTAGGGCTTATGAGTTACTTAACTCTTTCCAGTTTCCTGATATTTCTCTATGCTTGTCATTTTTTTTATGTTAAAAGATAGAAGAAAAGGTTCATACCTCTTTGTAAGCCACAGTCAATACCAAGGCAGGTCACAGCAAGCTTCAGGTCGGAAAAGTGAGAATAATTATTGCTTAGAGAGAATTTGCCGCGTTGCTTAAATAGTGTTTGAAAACCAGCCTTCACAGTCACCTTCAGCCAAGACGGAGCCACCTGTAAAATTTCATCATCATCAGTAGTTGTAGTAGTAATAAATGCTAAATATATTATCCTACTACTTCATTTGAGTGTAAAAGTGTCTTGACGAATGAATATCATTGGTTCTTCTATTCAAAGGCCCATAATGCAATGAAATATAACGGTGGTATTGGCATGCCTTTGATAAGTACAAGTTATCTTGTTCTATCTATCTATCTATAACTCTGACGCCTCGTTCCCTCCGGGAACTCCCCCAATGGGGGTGGCCACGGCAGATGTGTCTCCAGTCCTCCCTGTTCCAATACTCTCTCCTTACTCGGTCAAGGCATCCTCTGTCCCTCACGTTTCTCTCCCTTACATACTCTTCCACTCTGTTCTGCCATCTAACCAGAGGACAGTGGAGGTCTGCCTCTTACACAACGTCCCACAACTTCACTTCCATACACCTTCTTTACAAATTCCACACCTGACATTCTATCTACATGTCCAAACCACTTCAAAGTATTACGTTTCACTCTCTCAAATACTCCACACTCAATACCAATTGCCTTCTCACTCATACCACATCTCTCATACATACTCTCATTACTTTCTCCATCCCACCTAGTAAGTCCACCACATGCTCCTCTCAAGTAATTCATTTCCACTGCACCTATTCTAGACTGATGAGCCCCACTTGATGTCAATGTCTCTGACGCATATGTCAGTGTTGACAGGATTATACTATTTCGTAGTCCCCTTTTCACTTCCATACTCACACTTTTACCCTTTATAATCCGTTCCAGTGATCCTATGACCTGTCTACCCCTCACTGCTCTCTCCCAAATTTCTCCTTCCATACTTCCATGTTAACACATAACTGTACCCAGGTACTTAAACTCCTTCACTTCCTCCATCCTCTCACCCCAAAAAGTTATCTCACACTTCGTCCCAGTTGGTACACCCACTCTGTAAGGTGTAGCAAAGTCAATCACTTCAGTTTCTGCTCTCTCAAATACCATCACTTTACTTTTACCCACATTCACCTTCAGTTCCCTTCGTTTACACACAGACTGAAATTCGTCCACCACTCTGTAAATTTCTTTCACTCTCAGCCATCAACACAGTGTCATCCGCAAACAAACTTGCCACCAAGGACCAATTTACTTCATTCAGCCTCAACTTCACTCCCAGGCCATTCACTTTGGCTTTCATCTCTCTCATACAACCATCCATATATATATATTGAACAACCATGGTGACATACCGCATCCCGGTCTCAGCCCTACACTAATATTAAAACTCTCACTTAGATCACCCTCTACCCTTACACATGCTTTTGCATCAGCAGAAAAAACCTCAATGCCTTTCAGCAAATTCTCAACACCTCTGTCATAGCTTTCTTATCAACCCTATCGTATGCCTTCTGGAAGTCCATGAAGGCAGCATACAACTTCTTACCCTTCCCAATATATTTCTCCACTATTGATTTTAATGCAAATATCTGGTCCACACATCCTCTACCCTTTCTGAACCCTCCCTGCTCCTCATAACTTTATTCCCTGTTACTTCAACCAGTCTTTCAGTAAGAACCTTCCCATACACCTTCCCCAGTACACTAAGAAGGCTTATTTCCCCTATAGCTACCACACTCATCCTTACTCACCTTCCCTTCATACAAAGGTACAATTATGGCTCTCCTCGAATCCTCGGGCACCTCTCCCTGCCTCCAGGCCAATGTGCATATAAGCAACATCCACTCCACCACTACCTCCCTCCCACACTTTAACATTTCAGCAGTTATCCCATCCACCCCCGGTGCCTTTCCTATCTTCAACTTTCCTATTGCTTTCCTAACCTCTTCCCTTCCTAATTCTCCCTGTACACCCTGTCGTCTACCACCTGCCTCCATTTCCATACATGTCACCACCGACTCCCCTCTTATCCCCTCATTCATCAAACGATCAAAATGCCTCTTCCACACTTCTTTCACTTCCTCACTTCCACTCACAGTAACTCCATCCTCTCTCTTCATTCTCACGCTACCAGACTTTCCTTCTCCTCTTTCTCTTTTAACCTCCTTCCAGAATTATTTCTTATTTTCTTTAAACCTCTCACTCAGTTTCCTACCCAACTCCTCATCCACTCTCCTTTTACTCTCACTCACCATCCTCTTCACTTGCTTCTTACAAACACTATATTCTCTCTTCCACCTCTCTTTCACTTTCTCTGACACATTCCTCTGTAATTTTCTCCTATTTGCCTTCCTTTTCTTCTCTACTGCATCTTTCACTTCTCCTGACCACCAAGCACTCCCTTTCTTGCCCTTCTTCTGTGACTTGTATCCCACTACCTCTGCTGCTGTCCTCATTACTAGTGTCTTAAACCTTTCGTACACATCATTCACTCCCACTCCCTCCCCTATACTCAGCCTTGCATCCTCCAGCATCTCACCCACCCTCCTCTTATATTCCTATCTATACTTAATGTCATTCAACCTTCCACTTGCCACCTCCCTCTTGTTCCCCCCTCTATCCTTCCTGCCATACTCCCATTTTGCCCTGACCCTAATCCTCTTGTTATTTCATAATAATAGTGGAACAGTAAGAGAGATTTCTGACCTTCACTGATACTGTGCCATTTGCTTGACCAGTTACTGTATAATTTTATGTTAGACGATGATGATGATGATGACGACTTTACGATGGCTTTATGAATGATATAGTAATGGAACCATCGACCTTGTCATAATTATTGTCAATCACTATCTGTTTTATCTATGGAGCTAAGGACGTCTCGGTTATCTATATACATTTTCGAAGGGTTATTCTAATTTTATTAACGTTTTTCGAAGTTACAAAAAGACTGTAAATCACGTGGACAAATGGATTGTATTTCCTTTCTAACCTGGCAAAATAATGAAATATTTTGTCATAGATTACGGCATATATACCACAAAATAAGAAAAAATAATACACATATTGAGGCAGCTAAGAAATAATCTTCATTTATGAGAACCCAAATTTTCCAAAATGATATATTCAACCTTTGATATCATGTAAATGGGAACCGATGCGTTTTCACAAGGTAACGTAAAACAAATTAGCAATACTAACCCGTAGTTTAAAAGTGAGGGGACCTACTGTCGACTGGGACAGTAAGTCAGATTGGGATTTTTCATGCACTTTGCAGAACTGGTCGAATATAATCATCGACTCCTCCACATCATCACATCTCAGTGAATTATCTTCATTGTCATATAATATCTTCTGATCTGCTGCGTTATCACTGTGTGATGTCTTTACCAAATCCTTAGAGTATTTCAAAGACGTGTTGTCGCACATTGTCAAATTTTCAGGATCGTCACAATTCCTCGACTCATTGTAGTCATCATCTTCATCATCATCATCCCATACATCAACTTTTCCTTTCCGGCCTACAATATGTTTGATCATCACGCCTGACTCCCAACTCTCATCCTGAGTTGAGAAGAAGTAGAAGGCAAGAACCCAGCTGGTGTTGCAGTCTGGTGGGAGCAGTTCGTACTTGGCGTCAAGAACCTGCTCTTCACTGTTCCATAGGAGCTTTAACGTATGGTCGGTCCGGTAGGGTAGGAAGCAAGACTCAACCTCTGGAAAAACTAAAGAGCATCGTTAAATTAAAATGTAGTAAGAAGCGCCTCCTAATTGCCGACAACAATGGATAATCACTTGTTGGCGAATATTTACGCCTTCATACAGGCTAGCTTAGTAGGCTCCAGGCCGATAAACTGTAAGTTTATCGGCCTGGAGTAGGCTATACAAGTACGGCATTTGTTTTCAAACATAGTTGAGAGGAATCAATAATTCTCCAATTGGCCATAAGAAAGTGAACCTTAAACACCCAATAAAACAATCTATGAAAAGCAACTGTCAGTCGTGAGGATATTATGTAGGGATTTACGGAACCTTCCTCTCACAGCGTTCTTTTGTGTTTACTATTACAATGCATAAGAAAGGGGTTATGTTATCCTTCCGCACAAATAACTATGCACATCAACACAACAGTAGCTTTACTCTGTTGAATAATATTTTCTGGTGTTAATACATTTTCAAGATCCTCACAAAGCAAGTGTACAGTGCCTTAACTTGTCCAGAATGGTAACTTAATAGAAACGGTAATGTGTCAGAATTAATAGGGTAACTTTCCAGAAATAGTTAAGTATGTACAGCCATGGGTGAGAGTGCTGGACCAGGGTCCAAGAAGTGTTGGAGAGCAACTGAACAGAGTTCGAAAAAGTGAGTCTTCTAAACCTCTCTCAACGTTGAGAATGGTTTGGAAAATTCACCTGTTCAAACACTGTTAAGTTGCTTTAGATCTTGGGCTTCGACTCAGGTGGGCTAGGGAGTGTGGATTGCGAGTGTACAGTCGGCGGCAAAAGACCTGTCGCCTCACTTGCTTCACCGAGGCACGCGATGTTTATAGACTCGAGATTTTTAGGTGTAGAAAACGTGCGTATTTCTCGAGTCCATGAACACTGACCAAAAATATTGTTTCAGCACAAATACTAACTTACCACAATACTTAATTACCAGATACACTAAAAATAATAAACAGTGACTTACCAGAATTCCACCCAAGATCAACCATTAGAATGATGATTGTCATATAGACGGGATTCGTCACACACATCCGTGTCGCCATCTTATGGGATGTTTCCGTAGTCACTAAAAAATCACTTTGCTTATTAGCACTTAAACCCTCATCAAGGTAATGGAATCTGGCGTCAGTAATTTCTGTCGGTCAGGAGAGCAGGGTAAGTGTCACTGAGCCACCTCTCTTCTCTTTGTTCTGTGTACAGTATACTAACGATCAAAGGTCCGCTGTTTTTATATTTAGCTTTTTCCATACAGGGCCGCTGATTACATTTCCTTTATTCCGTCACGTTTTTTTTTCTTTTATATTTATTTATTTATACTTGAACCTCGGGACTGTAAGGCTGTCAGTAGCCTATGACTCTTGCGAGGCCCCGAGATTATTGAGTGTCACACCAGATGAGACAGTGGAGCTTCGTGGTGATGTTGGTACCGTAACTTCTCTTCTGCCCCACTAGATGACGACACCTTATTTATACACGTCACTATCAAGAGAGAGCAGCTACACCGTCACTCACAGCATCTTGGAATATGGTCGGGCATCTTCCATATTGTGAGTTGACGACGATGTAAGGGGTATTTTATTGACGTGTCGGCGTAGCCAAGATAATTGACGAACAGCGCTGGACCCAGTTCACCTCTGAAAAATCCCAGACGTTTTCTTGTGGACTCGAACCCGGGCCCTTGACACTCGCAGTCCGTCTCTCTATCCACTCAGCCACCACCTTCCTCATTTAGTTATCATTATTATTTGAATTACTATAACCTAGTCCCGTTGCGTAGTGGTTAATCGCAGACTTATAAACCGAGTGGGGAGGATGGGGACGGATGGGCAGTCTCCTCAGCACCCATTAGCAATAGTAAAATGCATGTTTTGTGATGGCCCCAATGCCAAACAGACATTTGATCTGAGCCATAGTAATGATGGATGGGTAATGCGGGACAGCCTAAACTACACACACATCTGAATCATCTTTACCCAGCCGCTAATGGATATAGTAAACATTTTAAGTACTGGTTATGTGGCAGAGTAGTGGAAAAAGATGTATAGAAGAAAGAAAACCAACTACAACAGGAAGATAATACATCAATACAGAAACCAAAGAGGCAGTATTGAGCAATGGATACTTACACAAAATAAGAACCTTCAGCTCTCTCTCTCTCTCTCTCTCTCTCTCTCTCTCTCTCTCTCTCTCTCTCTCTCTCGTGTGTCCAGTCAGGGGTCCAGGAAGTTGATAAGAGGCGCTAATGAGAGAACAGATAGCCGCACCAAATATAGCAGAGAGTAGATTAGATTACTCAAGCACGGCTGACAACAGAATAAAACTAACCTCTCCACTTCCCCCTCCTCTCTCTCTCTCTCTCTCTCTCTCTCTCTCTCTCTCTCTCTCTCTCTCTCTCTCTCTCTCTCTCTCTTTGTGTCATTTCTCTATCTTTTATTTTTATCTCCTTTCACGAAGTTTGTTTTCTTTGTCTCTTTGTTCTCTCTATATTTGTTTCATTTCTTTGAACATGTGAATCCTCTCTTTATTTTCTTTCTCTCTTTCTCTAAAATTAATATCTGTTTATTTATCTGTATCGATATATAAATTTATCTCTCAACCCACATCTATGTATATTTATATCGAGCAATGTATATCCGTCAATCTCTCCATCCATCAGTCTATACTTATCTATATGCATCTATCTAACTGCGCACGGTTGCATCCTCAATTTCTCAAAGGGTTAGACTTTTGCGTAAGTGTCGCCAGATTAACTCTACTGACAATGTGGTCAGGAATTGTTTTTATTCTTTTCTTTTGCCCCATTTTGAGTATTGCCACTCTGTTTTTCTGTCTGCATCCGATTCAAATTTAAAACTTCTTGACCGTGCTTTCAACCAGATTAGATTTTTACTTCCTGATCTCCATCTAAACCTTAGGCATCGTCGACTGGTTGGTTTTTTGACTCATTTCTATAAAATTGCTACTGATTCTGATCATCCTCTGCATTGTTTGCTCCCTGCTCCTTCACGACCGACTCGTGATACACGTTATTCGTTGGGGCTGGGCACGGCCGTGGGGCTGGGTGACCACTGTTTTTCGGTCGTCCGAGTGAATACCTCACAGTTCTCTCGTACTTTTTTTCCGGCAGCGGTTAAGTTGTGGAACACTCTACTTCTTGACATCGTTAATTCGAACAATTGCGAAATTTTTAAGAGGCGATTGAATGCCTTTCTTCTGTCTCGTTGATATCTTATCATCTATATTTTCCTCATCAGTGTTGTGCCGCCCGTTGAGCCCTGCTGGGTTTTTAGGCTGCCTCCGTTTGGTTGTGGCCTTCTGGCGGGTCGCCTTCACTGATCTCAATAATAATAATAATAATAATAATAATAATAATAATAATAATAATAATAACTGTGTATGTCTTTATCTATATCTTTATCTGTCTTATCTAGTCTCTCCTTCTCTAATCTTCAGTCTCTACCTTATCTCACCCTCATTTTCATCTGCTTCTATTCCTTTTCCTTCTCTGCTCAACTCTTCCGCATTCCCCTCTTCTTCCTCCTCCTTTTATTCCCTTTTTCTCTCTGTATATCGCAAGTTTACACACACACACACACAGACAGAGGTGATGTGGTGGCCTTGTTTTGTGTTAGACTTAAATTAGAGGGAGGGTAAACCTAACATTTCCGTGTCACGTATTTTGTGATTGTTCAGTTTCTCTCTCTCTCTCTCTCTCTCTCTCTCTCTCTCTCTCTCTCTCTCTCTCTCTCTCTCTCTCTCTCTCTCTCTCTCTCTCTCTCTCTCTCTCTAGACAACCACCTTGCCGTCGGTGAGAGAGCTTGTGTGATCTGTTTGAATTTTGCTAGCTATGCTGGGGGACATTTAGTCCAGTTGGGTTACCCGTGCCAGAAAGGTAGCGTTATTAGGATCCTGACTAAGAGTTGTCAAATCTACATGTTATTATTAAGTTTCACAACTGCTCTTCAACTGTTCTAACAAAAAAAAAAAAAAAAAAATATTCTTCATCACTTTCGATATAAGTTTTTATTGTTAAGGACCTCACCAGCTACCTTATGCCGTGTGAGAAGGGAGGCTTTGGAACCTCCTAAAACAACGCCTTTTAACGCTCACAGGTTTCGAAAGGGCTGAGATTGAAGGGATCTCAGGCGTGTGGGGTACGAGTAATGGAGATGCCTCAGGACCCCCGTAGGTATTCTCTTAGATTAATAAGCCTGACCAGCTCCCTGTGACCGTTCTTAGGTGCCTAAAGGCTCGACTGCTCTTTGGTGAGAGAGCTTTCGTGCCTCGCTGGCTGCCAGGCCAGTAAAAGATCTCGGATTAAGTCGTGGGCATTTAGTTTTACTATTTGCTTTAAGTTTGGCCGCGGATGGAGGATTAGTAGGGATTAGTAGGACGACGGTTACACTTCAAGCACCCCTGTCGAAAAATCAGAGTCCCATTTACTTAGGACTCTTGTGCTGCTCAGTTGGGAGCTGCGGCACGATTGGGGCCGTCCGGCCCAGGGGAGACCTTAGGGTTGGTGTGCTTGGCTCATAAGGGTTTCTGTTGGCCGAACGACCGAAAACCTTCTGGAAGTAGGCGGATGAGACTTATGCGAGACCAAATCACATTACCTTTTCTAATGTATTATTGGTCTTAAATTGAATTAGAGCAAGATGACTGGCCCATCAGCAAGAAAATTTACATGTACTACATGCAAGGTGTACCGCTGGTGTGAGGACCACACACACAGACACACACACATCACGAAAACATAACAAAATGAAGCACAAGCATACAGACAAATATTTACATTATGATCTACTTAAATCCACCAAAACGAGGGTGGCATACCAGAAGTTCCTCCAGAACCTGATGGTTCAGCAGGTGTCGACAAACCACATCAAGTGGCAGGCCCCGGGGCAGCAAGTGTCGGACAATGGGGCAGGCCAGGCAATAGTGCTCTATAGTGTTAGCACGAGGCGCTTGACACAAGCAACACTCAGTAAAGGGAGGTTCACCCTGCATCCCAGCAACCTGCCACGGTGGCCAGTAGCCAAGCCTCAAACGAGCAGAGACTACATTGTGCCTCTGAACCATGAGGCCTCGACGATGGTAGGAATATTTGTGACGGCAGACAGACTCGTAGTGGGTGATGGAGATGCTGAAGGGCCTCTCTGCATCCCTGCATCGCCATACAGGGAGGAGAGCGGCGGAGCGAACTCTAGAAAGATAACATGTTAGGGAGAGAGGACGTCCAACACCACGAGGAGGCAGATGGCAGGCCTTCTTTGCGAGTCTGTCAACTGTATCATTGTGATGTAAACCTACATGGGATGGCACCCATAAAAATTTGACAGTCAAGTTACGATGACGCAATAAAGCCAAAAACGATAAAATCTGCTGAATAACAATAGAGTGTGTGGGCTGAACACTAGAGAGGGAATGAAGGGCAGGTTTGGAGTCACAAAAAATGGCAGCATTTACTCCACGTTGACAAACAAGACTAACAGCATCCAGAATGGCATACAGTTTACACAATGTTGAGCTAGAGTGGTTACAGAGACGACGGCCAACCCAGCCCCCTGGAGGTGACTCCATGTCAGGCGAGAAAACGGCACAACCTGCTGTACCATTCGTTTGCAATGAGCCATTAGTGTAGAGGCAGTATGGATCTGTGATGGAGGACGTCACTGTTTCTATGTGTTCCAGAGCCAACTGTCGCTGTAGAGAAGGCAGTTCCAACTTGGAAGTAGGTGTGAAGCTCACATCAGGTGTTGGTAGCATCCATGGAGGGGGCCCTGGGGGGATGTCTGCAACTATTATATCTATAGTAAGACTACGGAGCATAGAGGAAACAGACCTTACAAGAGTACGTCCAGCAGGCAGTATGGGAAGGACAGGGGAGTTTGGTCTATGAGAAGTCCTGACTATCTGAGAGTAATGGGGTGAAAGATGTGGGAAATGGAGGCACTTGACAATGAAGTAAGTAATATTACAATAAATTCTCTCGATTAATGGGGGAAGACGCAACTCACGCTGCATGGTTCACTATCCTGGTCGACATTGGACAAAAGAGAATTATTCTCATTGCTCTATTCTGAAATTTTTCTAAAGTTTCCAGAGTAGCCCTAGGAATTTGAATAAAGCAGGGGAAAGGTAATCAACAACTGAACAGATAAAAGCAATATAGATGGTTCTCGCTTACACCATTGAAGTGGTGTAAGTCTGTGCTGGAGACGACCCAATAAGTCCTGGACAATGGGATGGTCTTGAGGTCTGGCAGGGACAATCGGCCAAATATTGACTGGCTTACCCAGGTAGCGGTACTGGGAACACATGGGAATGACAGCCCCTCCAATGGTGATCACTGGCCGAGCTTGAGGAAGGCAGCAGATGAATATTCTGCTCTTATCTGGGGAGACACTAATGCCACAGTGAGAGGAAGCCACAGAGGAGTCAAGAAACCGCTGGAGATCCCTTGGTGAGGTAAAATGAACACAGATATCATCAGCATAGCACATAATTGTAGTTCCAGGAATATCAGGGAGAGAAGTGAGCAACCGATGCATCAGAATATTAGATAACAATGGGCTGAGAGCACCCCTTTGAGGCATACCAAGATGAAAACTGCGCAATGGACTGAGCGCACCACTGAAAAACACACGGGAGGTTCTGTTACTCAGGTAGCCCCGAATCCACCGTAATAGATTACCCTTTATCCCAAAGTCAACCAGTTGATCCAAAATGATGTCTCTATCGAAGGCACTTCGAAGGTCAATGAAGGCCACCACGCTGTCCCTGGATAGGCAAGAGTACAGGTCGACTAGGCAGTGGTGTGTGCTCCGCTGGGGAAGGAAACCAAACAGCCATGGAGAAAGGCGATCCTGCAGTCTGTACATGAGACGATTGAGTAAGATTCTCTCCATAACCTTACAAAAACAGGAAGTAAGGGAAATAGGCCTGAAATTCGCAGTGCCAGGCTTAGGGATGGGTATTATTGTGCTGCTGGTCCAGGCTCCTGGTGCACAACCGTCAAGAAGACAAAGATTGTACAGTCAAAGTAGAGGGTTCCCAGGAACTTGTTGAAGTAGGCACAGCACAGCATAAGTAATTCCATCATCACTAGGGGAAGAAGCTCTACCCCAAGAGAGAGCATGCCACAACTCCTCCTCAGTTATCTCCTCTGCATCATCGTCATCATCTTGTAACAGAGCAGACATTAGACGTAGCCGATGGACAGCAGCACGGGAAGCGAATGCATCTTGTATGTGGATGGGTAGACTGGCTTGGATAGATTGTTCTGACCAGGCATCGACAAGTGGTTGGGCATAGTCGGCGAGAGTGTGATGACGAGCAGTGGCCGATGTCTTTTTAACAACCCGACGGATGAGGTGCCACATAGAAGCAATACTTGTTTGCTGGTTGATTCTGTCCGTGAACCGCTGCCAAGACTCAGTGTGAGCACACTCCTGTAGGGCAACTAAAGCATCCCTAGACATCTGGTAACGATGGAGCAGGTCAGGGGTTGGGTTGGCTTGAAACAATAAGCCATCACATTCAGTCTCCTCCTTTGCCTTCTGTATACATGCATTCAGCATCCAGGAGTGGGCAGTATGGCGATGCTGGAGGTGTGGCCGGGAGACGTATAGCCTATAAAAGTCATGAGTAGCAGATACAAGATCAGAGTACAACTGTTTAGCTGATGACATGTTAAATATAGGGAATACATGGGCCATAAATAAGATGTAAATTGGGCAATATTTAGGGGGCACAGCAATACGCAAATGAGTGGCTGAAGCACTTGACCCAGCAGGTAGAGAATAATGAATCCGAAGAGCGATGTGATCAGAGAATAAGTCTGGCACGGGGAAGCACTGGACATGAGACGCTATCAGGTCAGACGAGAGGATGTAATCTAGAGTTCTCTCCGGCAATGAGTGGCACCACCAGTGTCCCAGCATGTCAGATGATGCTTGCGGATGTATGAAAGGAGACGAACACCATTACGATTAATAGAGCCAGAACCATCACCCAAATCAGAATGCCGAGCATTAAAATCTCCCATATACACCATACTACACACTGTTGGAGAAGGAAGACCCTCAAGAGTGAGTCTAGCTGGGGCAGAATACACATTACATAGTTGGAGTACTCCATTCCCAGGTAGAACATCAAATATCTGAAAGGTCATGTCAGGATCAGTGGAGGTACGGAGAAGGCGATGTGGCAAGGAGCTATGTATGTAGGTCAGGAGACCATTCCTTACCAGATGAACATATGGCACATAACCTGAGAGAGGAGGAGCTTGCCCAGCAGTGAGCGGCCGTACTGGAAATGCTTCCTGGAGAAAAATAACACTGGGATGATGACGAAAAACATAGGCCTTGAATTGAGTGAGCTTAGCATAACTGGTGATACTACATGCATTCCAGGAGATGACATCCAGCCAGCAATCACTAGCGAACTCTGTATTTGGAGGTAGAAGGCCGGTGAGTGGGGGCAGATGAGCGACCTGGAGAAGATGATGGACCAGGCGAAGGGACTGACTCGAAAAGCTTTTCAAGGCGAGATGCAACAGTATCCCTCTTTTCGGTAAGGGTAGTGACAGTTGAGATGATGGCCTGCTGAGCCTCGATCAAGGTGGAGAGTTTGGAGTCATTGGCAGCCTGAGCGGCAACCAGCCCATCAATCCTGGCTTCAAGGGCAGAAAAGCGGTTCTCGAGAGCCGTACATCGTGCCATGAGGGTAGCAACAGACTTGCGGAGGGCCAGGTCTGGAGGCAAGGCAGGGCTGGTAGGAGGAGCAGACTGGGGAGGTGGAGGTGGCGGTGGTGGAGGCCGAGCAATAGTAGAGACACGAGCCTGGACCTAACGTTGAGTACATCCATGCCATACGTTAACTCCTGGCTGAAGGCATCGTGGACACTTCCATCGAAACGTATCCTCAGGAGGTAAAGGCTCAGAGGTGGAGGCAGCAGGACCTGATGGTTCACCCCTGACAGGACATGTCTTGGAATCATGGTCGGCGGCACACCATGCACACTTCAGCCTGGCAGAACAGTACCGGGAGATATGCCCAACTCCCCAGCACCTGTAGCACCAAGGCTGGTCATTATGAAGTTTCCTCACCTCACATGGTGGAAGACAGGGGAGGAAATCAAAGGAAATCTCATTTGGAGGTGGATCGGGTTGACTCCAGACAACAACAATACGGCTAATGGGGGAACCATCTTGGAAAAAGCGACGGGCAGAGTACACACCAGGGTACCCCTTGGCAAGTTTCGGGTCAACATCAATAGGGAAACGGGTGAGGATGTAACTGGGGAACTTACAAGGCCTCTCGGGTGAGTCTTCAAGAATGAGAGGCAGAGACAAAAATTTACCAGCCTTGACTCTATCAATGATGTCCTGACACTTCCTAGAGATGTAGACAAACCGGGAGGTGACAGCAGCCATCTTGACTTCAGCCAATTCACGCTGCAGCTGGAAGGCCCTGTTGACATCAGACAACCAGCGCAGCTTTGTGTCCGTATATGGTTTCCCAGAGAAGGAGAGCTTGACATAGGCATCTCTCGGGGAAAAAGCAGGAAGGTTGGACGAGGGCAAGGAGTTGGTATATAAAGAAGAAACACCAGGGTGAGGCAGGGAAGGTACGTCGTGCACAGCTGAAGCACCCTTCGCCATCTTGGCAGCTGAAGGCAAACAGTCCACACCATCGGAATCCTGTGAGGAGTCGGACGAGGCATCAACGGGTCGCTTGGTAGAGGTTGAGGAGGTGGACAGCTGCAACCTGAGCTGCGGAGTGACCGAGGAGAGGGGGGGAGGGTTGCGAGAAGGCAGCTCAGGCCAGTGATCCTCAATTGGAGACTCGTCTTCCTCCGACATTACCAAGTCGGCCTCCAAGCAGGAATCCGCACCCTCCATCAGGCCAGGCAAGGCCTAGATGGGAAGCAAACAACAACACGAACAACTAAACACTCATCAGTCAGGGACACACACACACACACACCCACAGACAATCACAACAAAACTATACACAGAACCACAACAGACAAACAACACCACAGAAACAAAACACACAAACAAGAACTCACAAACAATACAAAAAATACACAAACAAGAGTGCAAAAACATCCCAAACAACAACACAAACAAGAATGGAGGCAGAGCGCCACGAGTACGTCCACATTCCACCAGTTCTGGAGCGAGGCTGTCCTACAAAGTCTTGGCAAATGAAACTGAAGAGGCTTAATATTGAGTAGTACAAGAATTATTCCACTGAATATGAATGCAAATTTAAAGGTATTTTGACTCAATGAACAATTTCTCAATTGTTCATTTTGTGACCGGAAAGGTGAAGGGCCATCCAGGACGTCTTCATCCCCAGCATTCTGCTCATCCCCTCCGAAATATCCTTCGAGTTGTTGTTGTTGTAGTTCCCCAGACTGTCTGGCTGAGCAGTCCCGAGTCTGGTTGGCCGAAGCCGAGCATTCTCGTTATGTAGTTTTATGTAAATAAATAATAAACTCATTAATGCAGAACAAGCCATTTCCTTCAACCTCGTTTGTTTAAAAGAGAATATACTCTCTGGCTACACCAACATAAAACTACATAACGAGAATGCCAGAAACAGGAACAGCACTACAGTTTCGTGAACAGAAATTGCTGAGAAAAAAGAAACTGCAAGAAAACTAAGAACACAACGAGATGCTCTCATTCACTTATGGGAAGATGGAACCACTACCGAAGACCTACGACTACAAATCAACAGAAAACTACAGCTCCTCGGGGAACAACACCGACGAAAGACAGAGAGTGTAGCCATCAAGAAATTATCACATCTATATGGGGCAATATCAAGTTACCTCAACCGTCCCCAGGATATGTCAACTTCACCGACACCACACTCACCCCAGATCAACAGGACCTTCTCAACATGGGGATAAATTGTCACTACATGACTAAGCCAAAACCACACCGAAAACGACTGGAGATGGAGATCCTCTTAGACGACATCCACCAACTAGAGAAAAACGGGACTGCACTTCAACCAACTCTACTTGCTGAAGCCGCCAAGACGAGGGGAGTCTACCACAGCAAACTCCTGAGTAAAAATCACTTTCTTGCCTCGAAACAGCTACGAGAAAATCCGGACATCATCATTTGACGTGCACATAAGGCCTCCTCTTTAGTTGTCCATGGGAGAGAGGAATACCTACAGAAAATAGACAACATTCTTAGTGACACCAGCAAATTCAAAAGAATCTCACGCAGCCCCACCAACGACATCAAGCGTAGGGCCAACGCCACCATTTCTGCCATCAACACTATGGCTGGGGGGATCCACCTGAAGAAACTTATTGGAGAATTTGCACCTGGTTACGCCTATGGCACGGTGAAAACCCACAAGCCTGGCAACCCCCTCAGGCCTATCGTCTCCCAGATCCCGACTGCAACATACCAACTGGCCAAATCTCTGAACAACTTACTTTCACCTTACATGCCCAGCAAGTACAGCCTCAATTCAGCCTCAGATTTTCTACAAATTCTCCATGATTCCCCCAAAGTAGACAACCACATTATTGCCTCCCTGGATGTTGAGAGTTTGTTCACTAATGTACAAGTGGATAAAACTATAGACATCATCCTCCACCGGGTTTACGAGCACCCAGACCTCCCACGACTGGACATCCCCAAGACCTGCCTCAAGACTATACTTGAACTCTGCACCAAGGAAGCTCCATTTATTTGCCCCCGTGGCAATATGTACCAGCAGATTGACGGTATAGCGATGGGTAGCCCCCTGGGGGTCCTCTTTGCTAACTTCTTTATGGGTACTCTTGAAGAGGACCTTCTCAAATATAATCGCCCATCGATATACTGTCGGTATGTTGATGACATTTTTGTTCAAGTGAAGGACTTAAACGAGCTACTACTACTACAACAACGGTTTATCTCCTCGTCTGGTCTGAACTTCACCTACGAAAAATCAACGGATGGCAAACTACCCTTCCTGGACCTCTTGGTTGCCCACCACAACTCAGACTTCCAAACCACAGTGTACACAAAGTCCACCAACAATGGATGGTGTCTAAATGGTGACAGTGAATGCATCAAGAGATACCTCCAATCCACCATCTCATCCTACGTCAGAAGGGCTCTCTCCCACTGCACCAGCTGGAGAGACACACACCAGGAACTAGAACGTCTCACCCAAGTCCTGGTAAACAATGGATATTCTAACACAAACGTCTCTAACACCATCAAACTCCAGCTAGAAAAATGGTACGAAGTGAATCCCCCAACCAAACCCAACAGTGATATCAAACTTTACTACCGTAATTACATGTCCACCGACTACAAGACTGACGAGACCACACTAAGAGACATAATAAAGAAGAATGTACATCCCACCGACCCAGACAGCGAGACCAAACTAGTAATTTACTACAAGCCTCCTAAAACCTCGAACCTCACCCTACACAACCGACCTACTACCTCCAAGAGCCCGATGAACGGAGACCACGTGATTTACCAACACACCTGTAACAGTGTGGACTGTGAGCTCACCACTATGTTGGTAAAACACAAACATCACTGTCTCGTCGGCTCACCATGCACCTCCAGTCAGGATCTATAAAAGACCACTACCGTACCCACGACCACCAAGCTCTGACACGAGACAAACTAGTAAATAATACTACCATACTAGAAAAAGAAACAGACAGTAGAAGACTCTCCTACCTAGAAGCGATCTACATAGAAACCCTACAACCCTCTATAAACAACCAGACACAAGACCTCCAAATTCTGCCCTCCAGAAAACGACACATCACCAGCACCGTCAGGATACCCACCACACCTCCAACACCTACTGACACACCACAAGCATCTAACATCTTACCCACCACCACTACAACCAACCAACCAACCAACAACTCAGACGTAGCGCCAGAATCAGAAGTTACCCCCCATCCACCAATCACTAGGCCTCTGATATGGTGGCCCCGCCCACCCCACATACGGAAAATAGATAAATACCCCTCACCCACTCAGAATCACCACTTCCTCCTGAAGATGTCCAAGGTACTGGACGAAACGTCGACCTCCCCCAACAACTCAACATTTGCCTCACTTATCCACCATCTAAGTGAAGACTTAAGAAAAACTGTAAGAGATATTGAAAATATAAATAATAAATTCATTAATGCAGAACAAGACATTTCCTTCAACCTCGTTTGTTTAAAAGAGAATATATGTATATATTGTTATGGTGTGATATCTTCACTACCCATGTGTTATGGTGTGACATCTTCACAACCCATACAGGGAAGGATTATGTCGCATCGCCCATTATGTTTTGGTAGAGAAATGTATATTAACATCTTCACTATTAAGTAGAAGATGAATATGATGTGACATAACTTCACTACCCAGATTATGTCACATCATCATTATGTTTTAGTAAAGTAACATCTTCACTAATAAGTAGAAGATGATTACGATGTGACATATCTTCACTACCCGGATGATACATCGTCATTATGTTTTGGTACAGGTGTTAACATCTTCACCTTCACTACTAGGTAAAAAATGTCATTACTTTATTTCGTTATATTCCAAGACTAGTTCTAAGATACCTATAAAATGTTGTATAGAGTTTAGAAATACATTGTATGAGAGGCTAGGATTGGGGGGTAAGATTAGAGAGGGTAAGCTTTTGGAGCTAAGATTTGAGTGAGATAAATAAAGCTTAGAAGCTTTACAAGTGTTTGAGTTTGCTCTTCCTCTTGTGATTAATCTGATTGCGTGCCTCAGTCGGCCCGGGACTGGGGACGTAACAGAATTTGGGGGGCCTGTCCGGGATTCCCAAGAAAATATTGAAGATTTTGAGGAGATATTGTGAGAAGAGAGATTCTCGAGAAAATATTGAAGATTTCTTGGGAAAGAAGATTCTTGAGAATAAATATATATATATATATATATACTAGCTGCTCCGCCGCCCTTTGGGCGGCTAAGAGCCGCTAGCTCCTGCGGAGGGCTGGCGGCCTGCGGCCGCACTTCCACCGCCCTTCGGGCGGTTTGGAGCAGCTAGCTCCGGTGGAGGGCAGTGGCGCTTGGCGCCTGTCCACTGCCCTACGGGTGGTCAATAGCCGCTAGTTTCTGCGAAGGGCTGGTGACCTGCGGCCGCCTGTTGATAGCTCAGTGGAAGTTATGCAAGAAGTGAAAAGAAGTTCGCCATCAGCCATAATATTAGCACAAATAAATCTTATGTAATTCTAAAGCAACAAAACAATCACTGATTGAGTCTTGCAATAGTTGCAAAACATGTTGATTCAGTTCTTGAATATTTTCAACAATTTTATATTTCTGTAAATAAATCATGTATGCACTTGTAGAGCATCTGAGACCCTGGCGTAGTGGTTAGAGCGCCGGCTTTCCAAGCCGAAGGTCCGAGGTTCGAAACCCGTAAACGCCATTGGTTTTCCGATATGGATCCCGGAGAAAAGATGACTCCGCTCCAAAACCATGTGGGTGCCGTATAGCCTGAATGCAGCTGGTGCGCACCGAAAATCAATAATCACCATCAGCATTATTAGCGCTACAGCTCAATATTTGTTTCATTGCAATAAATGAATTAGTATTCGAGCTGTTTAGCAGAAAATACCAGAATTGGGCCGTTTTTGAGCCGAAAAAGACGTTATAAAAAATTTGGAAGTCAGTTTTTTAACTATTTGATCAGTGGAGGACATTCCCACCAAGTTTCAGCTCAATCTGCCCACCCATTTGGCCGTGGGTTTGAATCTGCGCAAATAAAAAATACACTACGAATAAAATGCAATAGCAAAAGACTTATAAGGCTGCACAAATAACCAATATCCCGCAAAGCATAAGCAATCCACTTAAGCCGTCACTATCAACGCAAAAACCGTAAAAGCCGTTGGGTCAATGAAATGTAGTAAGGTATGTAATTTGAATTTTGACTTTGGTGCAAAGCGTCACTAACCATTTTAATGAAGTGCCTCCTGGTAAAAGTTACAATACAAATAATAGAGTGAAACTCAATCCAGTATGTCAAAACTGAAAATAAATATGGCAATAATGAAAATCAATTTGACAAAACTGAAACTCAATAGGACAATACTGAGAATCAATATGACAATGGTGTTTGATACTGGAGCAGGAATCAAGACCTCAAGAAAATATTTTACAAAAATATTCTACCAATATGGTACAAATCAATCATAAAAATGCATAAAATTTAATAATAGGTAAAATAAATCGTGAACGACAATATACTTACTGAGATAACGCGTAAACAATTCGAATAATATCCGTGCTGTAGCCTAAAATATTTTCATTAGCTCTTGATTCCTGCACCAGTATCAGACACTATTTTGCTTCTCAGTATTGTTATATTAACTACCGCTGGAAGACCTGCTCACCTATATGCACGTGAATTTATGCTTATTCAAGTTTATTCGTGAAAGCCGACCAGGCGACCCGCGCGCCTATATGCACGTGAATTCACGCTGCCAACAGTTTTTAGTTAATTAATGTGAAATGTGGGTTGGTGATTCCGTAGATTTTCCCCCCCCCTGTATTTTCTTATCTTTATTATTATTTCGCTTCCACGTTTCGTTATTTGTAGTTTCGTTGTATGACCCTCCCTAAACCTGAAGGGGATCAAGACTCACCTACATGCAAATTTTGAGCACACAAAGTTGGACGGTGTAGGCGTGCATCGCGGACACACACGCAGACAGAATTTCGGCTTTATGTATATAGATATACATTGTTACATGATTGTATTTTAGTTTGGCTTTCCAGGTTAGCTATAAAGCTTCATATGCAATGTACAACCTGAAGAAAGCAAAGAATTTATTATTTTGTTCAGCGATGTAACACTAAATAATAAAAAGAGAGCCAGTTACTGACTTGCTATTAACCCCAGGTGGATACAACATCTTCACTACCCCTGTTTCACAGCGTTGTTACATCGCGCCGTAACAAATTAGCGACCTCGCCAGGATGGTAGTCAAGATGTCGGGGTAATGTGCAGTCAGTAGTTTTGTTGTCTCTCTCTTCGTTCTTTGTGTTCTCCTTGATGTCAACAGTGTCATCCCTACATCCATCAACAACCTCGGACAACCAGCATGCTATCACCTTCCAAGTTTTGGAAGGAGAAAGGCCAATGACAAACTGGCAACAAGGAAAAGATTGTAGTCAGTAATGATCAGAACTGCCTGAGGACATTGACCGTATGATCAAGGATTTCGAAATGTTTGCTGATGAAATAAAAAAAAAAAAAAAAAATTGAAAATGCTATTGATGTGAAGATCAAGTGGCTGGAAGAAAGTGCTGTTGTTGAAGCAAAGGGATACAACACTATCCTTGCCTGGAACACCCTGAAGGTGACGAGCTGTGTATAGGACTCGTTAGTTCTCCTCATGTCACGTAACAATGCTTCCTGGGTACATACGGGTTAAAATAGCATTGGCGGACGAATAGGAATGATGTGTGTCAGCGCTTGCCTACTTGACAGCTTGGACTGGGAATAGTTATCTTACTTGGTGCTGTGGAGTGTATCCCAGTTCCCAGGACCACAAGAGGGTAAAATTAAAAACCCTGTCCCTGAGTTTCCAATGCCGTCTGGGGCTAGTTCCCTAGCCCCAGTATACCTGTCCCTGAGTTTCCTGTGCCTTTGGTGGAGATAGTGTCCAGCCCTGTCGCCGTCGCTCGCTGTCGCGGTCGTGGTGGGATTGGCTGGACATCTTCGCATAAGGAAAACATACAGGAAAGGTAAAAGTCATGGGAGGGCTGGACATCTTGGGGATTTGGAAAACACACAGGCGTAACGCTGTGTGTTTGGCGGATATTTTCCTCAACCTTGTGGTTCTGAAGGATCTCCTTCCAAGCAACTGGTCCACTTGCACCTTGCTCTTCTCCTACACTGTGAGAGGCATGTCATCTTTTCTGTTACCGTTTCTGTGTCATGTGACACCTATTCTATTTCCATTCGAGATTGTAAAAAGGCCGAAATTTCTCACGGGAAATTTCGTTCTTTTAGGGGGGAGGTGTTACATGATTGTATTTTAGTTTGGCTTTCCAGGATAGCTATAAAGCTTCATATGCAATGTACAACCTGAAGAAAGCAAAGATTTATTATTTGTTCTGCAATGTAACCCTTAAAGTAATAAAAGAAAGACAGTTACTGACTTGCTTTTAACCCCAATTGAATACAACATCTTCACTAACATCTTGACTACCCCTGTTTAATAGTGGTGTTACATTGCGCCGTAACAATATATATATATATATATATATATATATATATATATATATATATATATATATATATATATATATATATATATATATATATATATATATATATATATATATATATATATATATATATATATATATGAGAGAGAGTTAATCAGAAAACTGCACAATAGGTTGGTAACATAGGTATCTTGCAATTTTTTGAACAAAATATTTCTCTCCAAATTAAAAATAATTATTACTCATTTACCTTTTCTGCAGGCCGAAGTAAGCGTAACACAGCGACTTTCGTAGGTGCAAAACACCAGCACCCACAAGTCAGGGAAAGCAGCGGCCAATGACATATTACTTTCTGCTCTCAGGCGTCTTTGTCCAGCTGTCGTTTCGTAAAGCCTCGTTCCCCACGCTCTCATCTTAAAGATACAGGAACATTCACTGAAATTTATGTGTAACTGTTAAACTGATGAAACGGTGCTAAATTTAAAGTACAGACGGCGGCAGAAGTACTGTCGCCTCACCTGCTTCACCGAGACGCACAGTGTTCATGGACTCAAGAAATACACATGTTTTCTACACCTAATAATCTCGAGTCTATGAACATTGTGTGCCTCGGTGAAGCAAGTGAGGCGACAGGACTTTTGCCGCCGACTGTACAACTGGGTATAAAAATACGTTATGTATACTATGGGTTAACCGAATTGAGAACTTCCATTTCTCATTATCCCGCTCATGGGTGTATGTAGAGGCCTAAGGCTACCGTAGTCTGGTCACTTAATGGATGGGTTGAATATATTAAAAATTCATTTACAATGGAAAAAACTAAAAGAAGAACTTAATTCAAATTGAAGATGGTACTCACAATGCCGTGAACTGAGAAAGACGAGAAAAACTCATATTATATGGAAATTATATATTCAGGAGGCCTGCAACGTCTCGGCACGACTTTGTGCCCAAGTCGATCAGAAACCTTGCAAGCCTTTTACTGTTCTTTTGGCGCATGGTGGGTGTTTCTTGCCATAGTTCAAAATACATTTCTCGAAGCAATTTATGAAGGATTGGTAATTACTGTACAGAGGAAAGAAAGTGTTCATGGTTGGGTTTGTGATAAGTTGGTCTGGAGATGATTTTTCTTTGTTCGATAATGTGACACCAGATGGAGTGACCAAGACTAAAGCGAGTCCAGACCTGCCTATTCTTCTATTATCATCATCTCAGTTACTAGAAGAATAGGCCAGTCAGTTAAAATATCATAACCTGGTAAAATAGGCTATACCACATTAAGTTAGACTATATCCAGTGAAAATGGGCTACATTCAGATATTCTTTTCCCTCAACCTCGGGACTGTAGTCTGTCAGTAGCCTGTAACTCTTGAGATGCCCTAAGATTATCGAGTGTCGCACACTCGTACTAGATGAGACAGTGAAGCTTCAAATGGTGTTGGTTACTTCTCTTCTCCCCCACTTGATGACAACACCTTATTTATACACATCACCATCAGGAGAGAGCAGCTACACCATCACTCACAGCATCTTGGAAGATGATCTAGCATCTTGAAAGATATGTGTCGGCGTAGCCTGGATACTTTAAGATCACCAAGAACCATTAGATCAGCTCAAAAAACGTCCAGACGTTTGGCCTGGAATCGATCCTGGGCCCTTGAAATTTGTAGGCCGTCGTTGTATCCACTCTGCCAACGCCTCCCGTGTAAAATGAGCTATAATGTGTAAACACAGGCTTTAGTCTGTAAAAATGTGCTGTACCTTTTGTACATTGGTTATACAATATTGGAAAAGCTGTCAGAGGGCTCAGGTTGTGCCTATGTGATTTACAGTAGCTCGATGTATTATTATCCATCTTTACCCATAGATAACTGTATACCAGATCCAGGTACACGGAACTAAAACAAATTGTATCCATCATCTTAACTCCCATTGCCTTGTAGTGGGAGTGGATGGGACATCCATTATCTCTGAAATATAAATACAGAAGAGAACAAACTTACCTCAAGCCTGAAAGTCTGCTCTGTTTTCACATAGGAAGTTCTAATGATCCAGGAGTCTGTCTGATATTGTTTTCTTGGGTAATGATTAAACAAGGTCACATTCTCTATAGTGTCCGTTCCGTTCCTTTCCACATCCATCTTCATCATCATCATCCAATGTTTCTGGTGGATGGTGTATATTTCAAACATGACATGCCATTCCTCAAAGTCAGGTTTTGGGTGGATATCAAACTCCGCTTCTAGCACCTCTTCCTCTTTCTCAAACCTTGTGGTTGTCAAGAGTTGGTGAGGAGGATATGAGGGCAATTTGACATTCTCACAGACTGAAAAGGAAAATATAATGGCATTCTTTTTATAACGTGGGGAGGAAATATTAACTTTCTTTATCAAAATTTTGTGCGTCGAATAATGCACACCACTCATTAGAACATGAATATAGAGATTGATATATCCTGTCTTTGAGGGTACCATAACTGGTTCGTAATTTCAACAGAAGGAGAGAAGTATACCGGTACACAACTTGTTATCAGGTTCACCAGGACAACAAAATAACAATGACTTGATGATTTAAATAGATATACAATTAATATAAGTTTATCTGGAGGCTGTGATGTTTACACAATACTCTGTATTTTCTTACCAGAATCTGATTCTACAAATAAGGTTCGTACTTGAGGGTCTGGATAATGGTAACTGCAAGGCACACAATATTACTGGAGGTATACACTGTAACACTGTCACCTTATATACACACTAACACTATTATATACACACACGGAAACAATGACCTAACACAAAATAAACAGGTATGAATATACGGTGTCACTGACAAATAATAAACGTAGGACCTGTTTTGTTGGCTATGGGAGCGTATTAGGAATCCACATAGTTGTACAGTCATGGACTAAAGTCCTGCAACCAGCTGCTGATCCACCTCTACCGACAAATTCGTTAAACAATTTAGTCACTAGATGGCTCTGTCATAAGGGCGAAATAATCAGTAGCTTATAAATTAAAGTACTTTATTAGTGGAAGTTATGGACTGTATGTGACAAACTGAAACATACTGGATTGGAAAGGATGCAAACTGTAAAAGAAAGTTAAAAGTCAATAGAGTAGAGAGTAACAGTGAACCACTGATACAATTATATTCTCATCATACCACAAAAAGACATAATCAGTGCTAGGGCTTATGAGTTACTTAACTCTTTCCAGTTTCCTGATATTTCTCTATGCTTGTCATTTTTTTTATGTTAAAAGATAAAAGAAAAGGTTCATACCTCTTTGTAAGTCACAGTCAATACCAAGGCAGGTCACAGCAAGCTTCAGGTTGGGAAAGTGAGAATGCTTTTTGTACGAAGAGAATTTGCCGCGTTGCTGAAATAGTGTTTGAATACCAGCCTTCACAGTCACCTTCAGCCAAGACGGAGCCACCTGTACAATTTCATCATCATCAGTAGTTGTAGTAGTAATAGTAGTAGTGGTAAATACTAAATATATTATCCTTTGATATATTATCATTTGAGTGGAAAAGTGTCTTGACGAATGAATATAATTGGTTCTTCTATTCAAAAGCCCATAATGCAATGAAATACAATGGTGGTATTGTCATGCCTTTGATAAATACAAGTTCTCTTGTTATTTCATAATAATAGTGGAACAGTAAGAGAGATTTCTGACCTTCACTGATACTGTGCCATTTGCTTGACCAGTTACTGTATAATTTTATGTTAGACGATGATGATGATGATGACGACTTTACGATGGCTTTATGAATGATATAGTAATGGAACCATCGACCTTGTCATAATTATTGTCAATCACTATCTGTTTTATCTCTGGAGCTAAGGACGTCTCGGTTATCTATATACATTTTCGAAGGGTTATTCTAATTTGATTTACGTTTTTCGAAGTTACAAAAAGACTGTAAATCACGTGGACAAATGGATTGTATTTCCTTTCTAACCTGGCAAAATAATGAAATATTTTGTCATAGATTACGGCATATATACCACAAAATAAGAAAAAATAATACACATATTGAGGCAGCTAAGAAATAATCTTCATTAATGAGAACCCAAATTTTCCAAAATGATATATTCAACCTTTGATATCATGTAAATGGGAAATGATGCGTTTTCACAAGGTAACGTAAAACAAATTAGCAATACTAACCCGTAGTTTAAAAGTGAGGGGACCTACTGTCGACTGGGACAGTAAGTCAGATTGGGATTTTTCATGCACTTTGCAGAACTGGTCGAATATAATAATCGAATCCTCCACATCATCACATCTCAGTGAATTATCTTCATTGTCATATAATATCTTCTGATCTGCTGCGTTATCACTGTGTGATGTCTTTACCAAATCCTTAGAGTATTTCAAAAACGTGTTGTCACACATTGTCAAATTTTCAGAATCGTCATAATTCCTCGACTCATTGTAGTAATGATCTTCATCATCATTATCGCATACATCAACTTTTCCTTTCCGGCCTACAATATGTTTGATCATCACGCCTGACTCCCAACTCTCATCCTGAGTTGAGAAGAAGTAGAAGGCAAGAACCCAGCTGGTGTTGCAGTCTGGTGGGAGCAGTTCGTACTTGGCGTCAAGAACCTGCTCTTCACTGTTCCATAGGAGCTTTAACGTATGGTCGGTCCGGTAGGGTGGGAAGCTAGACACAAACTCTGGAAAAACTAAAGAGCATCGTTAAATTAAAATGTAGTAAGAAGCGCCTCCTAAATGCCGACAACAATGGATAATCATTTGTTGGCGAATATTTACGCCTTCATACAGGCTAGCTTAGTAGGCTCCAGGCCGATAAACTGTAAGTTTATCGGCCTGGAGTAGGCTATACAAGTACGGCATTTGTTTTCAAACATAGTTGAGAGGAATCAATAATTCTCCAATTGGCCATAAGAAAGTGAACCTTAAACACCCAATAAAACAATCTATGAAAAGCAACTGTCAGTCGTGAGGATATTATGTAGGGATTTACGGAACCTTCCTCTCACAGCGTTCTTTTGTGTTTACTATTACAATACATAAGAAAGGGGTTATGTTATCCTTCCGCACAAATAACTATGCACATCAACACAACAGTAGCTTTACTCTGTTGAATAATATTTTCTGGTGTTAATACATTTTCAAGATCCTCACAAAGCAAGTGTACAGTGCCTTAACTTGTCCAGAATGGTAACTTAATAGAAACGGTAATGTGTCAGAATTAATAGGGTAACTTTCCAGAAATAGTTAAGTATGTACAGCCATGGCTGATAGTGCTGGACCAGGGTCCAAGAAGTGTTGGAGAGCAACTGAACAAAGTTAGAAAAAGTGAGTCTTCTAAACCTCTCTCAACGTTGAGAATGGTTTGGAAAATTCACCTGTTCAAACACTGTTCAGTTGCTCTAGATCTTGGGCTTCGACTCAGGTGGGCTAGGGAGTGTGGATTGCGAGTGTACAGTCGGCGACAAAAGTCCTGTCGCCTCACTTGCTTCACCGAGGCACGCGATGTTCATAGACTCGAGATTTTTAGGTGTAGAAAACGTGCGTATTTCTCGAGTCCATGAACACTGCCTGTCTCGGTGAAGCAGGTGAGGCGACATGACTTCTGCCGCCGACTGTACCAGATGTGTTAACTTGCCTGTTACAATGACTTAACAGATAATAACAATAACACAAGAGAATTTATATATAACCAAAAATATTGTTTCAGCACAAATACTAACTTACCACAATACTTAATTACCAGATACACTAAAAATAATAAACAGTGACTTACCAGAATTCCACCCAAGTTCAACCATTAGAATGATTGTCATATAGACGGGATTCGTCACACACATCCGTGTCGCCATCTTATGGGATGTTTCCGTAGTCACTAAAAAGTCACTTTGCTTATTAGCACTTAAACCCACATCAAGGTAATGGAATCCGGCGTCAGTAATTTCTGTCGGTCAGGAGAGCAGGGTAAGTGTCACTGAGCCATCTCTCTTCTCTTTGTTCTGTGTACAGTATACTAACAGTCAGTTTTTATATTTATCTTTTTTCATACAGGGCTGCTAATTACATATCCTGTTTCGTCACCTGACACAGTGGAGCTTCGTGGTGATGTTGGTACCGTAACTTCTCTTCTGCCCCACTAGATGACGACACCTTATTTATACACGTCACTATCAAGAGAGAGCAGCTACACCGTCACTCACAGCATCTTGGAATATGGTCGGGCATCTTCTATGTTGTAAGTTGACGACGATGTAAGGGGTATTTTATTGACGTGTCGGCGTAGCCAGGATAATTGACG
The DNA here is from genome assembly GCA_033782935.1 of Petrolisthes cinctipes. Lineage (NCBI taxonomy): Eukaryota > Metazoa > Arthropoda > Malacostraca > Decapoda > Porcellanidae > Petrolisthes > Petrolisthes cinctipes. The sequence goes on from JAWQEG010007479.1 coordinate 62,323, forward strand.
AACAGCACTGGACCCAGTTCACCTCTGAAAAATCCCAGACGTTTTCTTGTGGACTCGAACCCGGGCTCTTGACACTCGCTGTCCGTCTCTCTATCCACTCAGCCACCACCTTCCTCATTTAGTTATCATTATTATTTGAATTACTATAACCTAGTCCCGTTGCGTAGTGGTTGATCGCAGACTTATAAACCGAGTGGGGAGGATGGGGACGGATGGGCAGTCTCCTCAGCACCCATTAGCAATAGTAAAATGCATGTTTTGTGATGGCCCCAATCCCAAACAGACATTTGATCTGAGCCATAGTAATGATGGATGGGTAATGCGGGACAGCCTAAACTACACACACATCTGAATCATCTTTACCCAGCCGCTAATGGATATAGTAAACATTTTAAGTACTGGTTATGTGGCAGAGAAGTGGAAAAAGATGTATAGAAGAAAGAGAAAACCAACTACAACAGGAAGATAATACATCAATACAGAACCCAAAGAGGCAGTATTGAGCAATGGATACTTACACAAAATAAGAACCTTCAGCTCTCTCTCTCTCTCTTCTCTCTCCTCTCTCTCTCTCTCTCTCTCTCTCTCTCTCTCTCTCTCTCTCTCTCTCTCTCTCTCTCTCTCTCTCTCTCGTGTGTCCAGTCAGGGGTCCAGGAAGTTGATAAGAGGCGCTAATGAGAGAGCTGATAGCCGCACCAAATATAGCAGAGAGTAGATTAGATTACTCAAGCACGGCTGACAACAGGATAAAACTAACCTCTCCACTTCCCCCCTCCTCTCTCTCTCTCTCTCTTCTCTCTCTCTCTTCTCTCTCTCTCTCTCTCTCTCTCTCTCTCTCTCTCATCTCTCTCTCATTTTTTACCCACATGCGCACCCCATTTACTTTCCTTCCTCTCCTCTCCTGTACCCCTGTCTTTCACTTTTTTTTTTTTTTTTATCTTTTCCTATAACATTATTTCCCCATTTTTCAATTATTCTGTTCCTTGTTTTCAGGCTGTAATTCTTCTCTTCCTTTCGTTCCATTTTTAGGCTGATAGCTTTAAACTTATCTTCGACGAAAATAATGCTCATCGCTAATATTAACATTTCAAAATAATGCCTCTGGCTAACACAAGAGTGCTCGGCTGCAGTTTCTGTGGTCCAGCGTTCGGTCCTTGCTCGGGACACAGTAATAATCTTTCACTGATGCCAGAGGTTACCACCCCTTTGAGCAAAGGTTGGTGGGTTTGAGTCGACTGTCTGAGGTCATCCTGATTACACATCCATAGCCGAAGCTGACTCGGGTCTCACGTGGGTCTCCTGAAAGGTCTCTGGACCACTCATCATCAGATTCTGTGATGTGTGCTATAGTTGTGTTTCATACAGTCTAGAGTGTGCTTCATTCTATCCCATTGACTGCCACTCATTGGAGGCCTTAAGCCTTTAACTGAGCAAAGAAGATAATTTTCGTCGAAGATAAAGCTTTACTCTTCTCTCTCCAGTCCCAAGCCCAATTCTTTCTCGTTTCATCATCGCAATATTTGTAATCACCAATTATCCAAAACGTTTACTATCTGTACATTTAACTATCCTTTAATCCATGGCTTAACATTATATCTTTCCTCTGAGTGTATGTGTGTGTGTATCTGCGTGTGTGCGGGTGTATGTACAGTACGTGTGTGTGTGTGTGTGTGTGTTCTCAAGGACTCATGAATTATTCTCAGCAGAGCCATCACTCCAGCTCCCCCATCCCACCCCCTTCTCTCTCTCTCTCACTCTCTCTCTCTCTCTCTCTCTCTCTCTCTCCACGTCAAGGGCAACGCAGACAAACCGTGGCAACAATTTAAAGACTGACACTCCTTAACAAACAAAGGGTGGAGCCACACTCACAAAAGGATGGCAAAAGAAAAAAGCTGTGATGGATTG
>JAWQEG010007480.1:0-31528 GCA_033782935.1 Petrolisthes cinctipes
TTACGGCGCGATGTAACGCCATTGTGAAACAGGGGTAGTCAAGATGTTAGTGAAGATGTTGTATTCACTTGGGGTTAGTGACAGTCAGTTGATGTCTCTCTATTTATTATTTAGTGGTTACATCGCTTAACAAATTATAAATCATCAAACTTTCCTCAGGATATACATTAGATATAAAGCTTTATAGCTAACCTGGAAAGCTAAACTAGAATATAATCATACAGTAATGTAACACCCCCCCCCCCTAAGAGCACGAAATTTCCCGTGAGAAATTTCGGCCTTTTACAATCTCGAGGTGACATCGAAAAGGTGACATAGAAAAGATGACATAGAAAAGGTGACATGCCTCTCACAGTGTCGGAGAAGAGCATGGTGCAGACATGCCTTTGACCAGTTGTGCTTGGGATTCCCCACAAGTTGGCAGGTGTGTTTTCCATACCAAAGGGATAACGGTACTCCTGTGTGTTTTCCAAATGGCAAGATATCCAGCCCTCCCACAACTTTTACATTTCCTGTATGTTTTCCTTATGCGAAGATGTCCAGCCAATCCCACCATGACAGCGACAGCGAGCGACAACGACAACGACCAATAACCAACAATCACCAATAACCAACAATCACCAATAACCAACAATCACCAATAACCAACAATAACCAATAACCAACAATCACCAATAACCAACAACCAACAATCACCAACAATAACCAACAATCACCAATAACCAACAATCACCAACAATCACCAACAAAATCAAGCTGGCTGTTCGGCCAGACAGCTTGAGGAACTTCAACAACAACAATAACCAACAATAACCACCACTACCACCACCACAACAACAACAGCGACAGTGAACAGCGACGGCGACAGGCTGAACACTATATCCACCAAAGGCACAGGAAACTCAGGGACAGGGTTACTAGGGCTAGGAAACACGGCACTAGAAACTCAGGGACAGGGTTTTTATCTTAACCCTCTTGTGGTCCTGGGAACTGGTATACACTCCACAGCATCAAGGAAGATAACTGTTCCCAGTCCAAGCTGTCAAGTAGGCAAGCCGAGTAGGCAAGCGCTGACACACAACATTCCTATTCATCCACCAATGCTATTTTAACCCCGTTGTACCCAGGGAGCATTGTTACGTGATATGAGGAGAACTACGAACCTTATAGACAGCTCGTCACCTTCAGGGTCTTCCAGGCATAGGACAGTGTTGCATCCCTCTGCTTCAACATCAGCATTTTCTTCCAGCCACTTGATCTTCACATCAATACCATTTTCAATCTTTTCTTTGTCTTCATCAGCAAACATTTCGGCATCCTTGATCATGCGGTCAATGTCCTCAGGTGTAAGGCGGTCCTGATCATTACTGACTACAATCTTTTCCTTGTTGCCAGTTCCCTTATCCTCTGCAGACATTTTAGGATACTGTTGGCAACAATCTTAAATGTTACTTCAATCTGAGGCACACCTCTTTGAGCAGGGAGAATGCCAGTCAGGTCAAACTTGCCAATAATGTGGTTGTCCTTTGTCATTGGCCTTTCTCCTTCCAAAACTTGGATTGTGACAGCATGCTGGTTGCCCGAGGTAGTTGAAAGGATCTGGCTCTTCTTTGTAGGGACCCCCCCAACGGGAACTGCCTTGACGTGGTGGGGGGGTTTGTGTGTCTCTGAGACCTGGCGAGCTAGACTAGAGGGGGCTCCGGCCCCTGCTCTGCCCCGATTTCGGGGAGAGAGGGCTTCCCATGCTAGTAAGGTCACCAGTGAGAAACCAGACTAAATGGTTCCCATGCATTAGGCTGCCAGTACGGGCCAACAGTGCTGCCCTCCAGAGGGACTGCCCTCTAGGGGCCGTCCTATGTTGGATGGTTGGGTGTCTTCTCTGAAGAGGACATTCTCGCTATGTGCCCAGACAGTGTCCAACGAGTAACAAAGATTAAAGGCAGTAAAAATATGATCATCCTCACCTTCTATGGCTCGCATATCCCCGATCGCATTAACATTAACCCCACCTCTTTCGAGGTGAAGCCTTTTGTTGAGAGTCCTCTACAGTGTTTCTGTTGTTATGAGTTTGGTCATGGGAGGAGGAACTGCAACAACCGTTCCCGGTGTGGTAATTGTTCTGCTCTTGACTCACATCTTACTTCTGAGTGTCGGTCAGAGAGTTACTGCTTTTACTGCGGAGATGCTCACCCCTTGCATTCTCGCCAATGTAAGATGTACCTCCTTGAGCAGGATATCCTCCACTTGGCTAATACCCAATTCATTAGCATAGGTAGTGCCAGACAGCAACTCAACTTCAAGCGACAGAAGGATGGTGGTGTGAAGACATACGCCTCCTCCCTTCGCCCTAAATCGGTTGCAGCACCCTCTCAACCCTCTCAAGAGGCAGCTGCTTTTTGCTCTAGTGAGAGCGTTTCAAAGGTTACTCTATATAATAGTTTCTCTGTCTTGGAAACTTTATCAGACACTCATTCTGGTGACCCTTCAACTGATGACAATTCTCAGACTTTAGCTAAAGGTGTCCATGAGGTTCACGCTGCCACACGCTCTCCCAAAAGGAAACTTAAGTCGCCTAAACTGCCACAGAGACGCCTTCGTGGTTCCTCTGAGGCACTTGACTCTATAGATGTTCCACCTTGTGAGGCAACCATCTCTGTGGACTCATCCATAGTTTCCTCTCAATTTTACCAGAAGCGTTCTCGTGGCTCTGATGAATCTCTTGATTCAACAGAAGTTCCTCCTCGCAAGCTTCCTTCGGGATCATCAGAGGGGCGTTCAGTTAATGTGGATGCCACGGATGTTGTGACTTCAAAAGATTCAGTTTCTCTTCCGCTTGAGCAGCGGAGTGATTCTACCACCTGTATTATGGATGTTGATGTATCTGCCTGTGTCAGTGATACCACTGCTGTACAGGACAAAACCAATGTAATTGTTTCAAAGAATATCCCAGCTCATATACCTTCATCATCTTCTAACATATCAGATGCTTCAGGGACTCGCCTACGGGTCCCAATTACTGCCCCACGTACTACTCCTCGGGTTCGCTCTTCTTCTAGTGGCCCAGGATTAGACAAATCTTATTGTTTGAGTAAACCCTCAGGTAGTGGGAAGTGCCTCCGTGAGGCTTCCCAAAAATCTGTACTAAAGTAACACTGTTCAAGGTCCTTCAGTGGAATTGTCGTGGCTTGCGTGCTTCTTGGGAGGAACTGCGCGTTCTTCTCTCTAGCTTCTCTCCTGCATGTGTTTCTCTCCAAGAGACAATGCTTGGGGACTACATTCCTGCCAGTCCTCCATCATACTCTACATTTTATTCCAATTCATTTGAAGGGCAGGGTCACCATGGTGGCTCTGCCATCCTAGTTCGCCGAGATATTCCATGCACGAGCCTGGAGCTTGACACTGCTCTCCAGGCTGTTGCAGTCAAGGTATTTATGGACCGCCCGTACACTATGTGCAGTCTATACCTTCCTCCCTGTGTTACACTTGAGAGGGGTGATCTCAACCGTCTTGTACGGGACCTTCCCTCTCCCTTTATTTTATTGGGTGATTTTAATGGTCGTCATCCTCTGTGGGGCGACAGTTCAGTTAACCCCAGGGGTGTTTTATTGGCTTCTTTTATTGAACATGAGGGATTAGGGGTTTTAAATACGGGAGATGTGACACATTTTAATAGCCCTATTGGGACTTTTACCGCTATTGACATTTCCCTCAGCTCACACAGTGCTCTGTTGGATTTTACTTGGAGAGTGTTGCCTGATTTATATGGCAGTGAACATTTCCATATACATTTGGAAGGTAACAGGTATGAACCACAGGCTCGTCTTCCTAGGTGGAAATTAGAGAAGGCTGACTGGCAGTTTTTTAGAGAGCTAACTTCTACGGTCTCTTTTGTAGCCGATTTCGGTAGCTCTGACGAGGCTGTAACATATTCCACTGATATGCTCCACTCTGCTGCTCTCAACTCTATCCCTAGAACTTCTGGCTACTTTCCCAAACGTCCTGTCCCATGGTGGTCACCAGTCTGCACCACAGCTGTGCGGAAGAAGCGCGCTGCCTTCTCTCGCCTTCGTCGCAATCGTAGGGACCCAACTCTTTTAGAGGACTTCCGACGGGCAAGGGCCCGGGCTAGACGAGTCTTAAATAAGGCACGACGTGCATCTTGGAAGGCCTATGTGTCTTCAATTAATACTAAAACTCCACTCACCCAAGTGTTCAGGAGAGTCCGTAAGATGGCGGGGAAGTTTTCTCCTAGTTCTCCAACTGTACTTAAGGTCAATGGAATTAAGATCATGGATGGTTTGACAGTGGCCAATACCATGGCGGAGACTTTTGCAAAAGTTTCCAGCCGTGAATCTCGACCTCTGGCTGTCAGGCATGAGTTAAGAGCCAAGGAGCGTACTGTCCTGGATTTCTCAGGGAACGTGAATGAAAGTTATAACCATATATTCACCCTGAGAGACCTGCATTCTGCTCTCTCTCTCTGCGGTGACACTTCTCCTGGGCCAGACAACATCCCATATGCAATGTTACGACACTTGGGTGAGGATGCGATCTCATTTCTTTTAGCTTTATATAACAGAATCTGGCTGGCGGGTGTCTTCCCTTCTGGGTGGAGAGTTGCTACCATCCTTCCTTTTTTCAAGCCGGGCAAGGACTCTGGTGTTGCCTTCAATTATCGACCAATTGCCTTGACCTCCTGTCTCTGTAAACTATTTAAAAAGATGGTGAATGTCAGACTGGTACACTTTTTGGAATGGGGTGATTTTCTGTCTCCGTCCCAGTCTGGCTTTCGTAAACACTGTTCCACTACAGATGCTCTGGTCAGGTTGGAAGCTGCTGCATGTGAGGCCTTTGCACGACATCAACACCTTGTCTGTGTATTTTTTGATTTAGAGAAAGCCTATGACACTACATGGCAATAAGGCATCCTGCAGCAACTCCATTTATATGGCCTGCGGGGTCGCCTTCCACGCTTTCTTAAGGAGTTTCTCAGTGGTCGCAGTTTTTCTGTGAGGGTTGGTACAACCCACTCAGCATCTGTTGCACAGGAGGAGGGCGTCCCCCAGGGAAGCATCCTCAGTGTCACATTGTTTGCAGTAGCAATTAATGCCATTGCCTCATCCCTTCCAGACAGTATAGCTAACTCGATGTACGTTGACTCATGGCTTTTTAATGGAGAGTGCTCACCCTCCCTACTGTGATGATTGTCTGGTCTCTTTGACAGTACGGCATCTTATTGTCGAGTGTCCCAGCCTTGGGGACCTTCATCGTAGGCACCTCTCCGAGTACCGGAAGGGTGACGGTTCTTACCGTCTCTCCCAGGTGCTCGGGGAGGAGGCTTGTAGTGTGGGAGGGAACACCCTCTCCTATGTGGAGGAGGCTGGCCTCCTCCACAAATTGTGAATTTTATTGTATTTATGGCTATTAATTTTTAGGTAGTTAAAGTTTAATGTTTCTTTCGTTAATATTTCAATTCTTTTATATATCTAACTTAAGTAGGTTATTTCATTAATATATAATTTTTTGGAAGACGTGGGTTTTATTCATGCTGCTTCTCCCTTTCGAGGTAGTGAAAATTATATAATCTTTGTACATATTTTATTAATGATGTAAATGACCTTTTTATGTTGGGCGGTATATTACCATTGTTGTTGCGCCGCCAGATGCCTAATGGCATCAATCAATCAATCAATCAATCAATCCTATGTGGAGGAGGCTGGCCTTCTCCACAAAATATGATTTTATGATATTTATGGTTTTTAGATGATTTTATGTCGACGGGTTCTTTTATTAATAATGTGCTTTATAGTTTGTGTGTCTTTTAATCGTGGTGCCTGTCCCTTTCGGGTATTCATGTTTTATTAATTGTGTAGATGACAATTTTATATTGGGCGATATATGACCTTGGCTGTTGCGCCGCCAGATGCTTATTTGGATCAAAATAAATCAAAAATTCTTTGTAGGGATGACACTGTTGCGAGAGATCAGCTTTGTCATTACTCCTCCAACTGTCTCTATCCCAAGGGTCAGTGGAAATACATCAAGGAGAACACAAAGAACGAAAAGATAGACAACAAACCTACTGACTGCACATTATTAACTACTTTAATACCAACTACATTGACTACCATCCTGGCAGGGTCGCCAATTTGTTACGGCGCGATGTAACGCCACTGTAAAACAGGGGTAGTCAAGATGTTAGAAGATGTTGTATTCACTTGGGGTTAGTGACAGTCAGTTGATGTCTCTCTATTTACTATTTAGTGGTTACATCGCTTAACAAATTATAAATCATCAAACTTTCCTCAGGATATACATTAGATATAAAGCTTTATAGCTAACCTGGAAAGCTAAACTAGAATATAATCACACAGTCCAGCACTATCAGCCATGGCTGTACTGTACAGCCGGCAGCATAAATTCGTGTCCATCTCATGTACTTAATAATGCTAATATGACCAAGGTAGTTGCATTCTGAACCAGTTTCTATCCTAAAAACATATGTAATTTACCACATGTGAAGTATATCTGTCATCTCTGCATTCAAATTGTGTTACAACATCAATATTGCTCATACATACGTAGGTAAAAATGAAGTGAACTTATGCTGCCGACTGTACATTTGGCGCGCGTTTTTAGCGGCTCGAACGGAAATTCGAGCTTTTCTTTATGGTTTTAACCGGAAAATAGAATATTTGACATTTTAACGTAATTTTTACATCAGGTTACGTCATGTTACGTCATAAAAACCTTTGCCGGTGGTGCTGAATCAGAATATATAGTTTTGGGAGTGAAACCGGGTTATTTTAGCGAATTTATAGCAGATGACGTAATTTTTACGTCGAGTTGCGTCATGTTACGTCATACCAAAACCAGCGCCTGGTGATGGTGATTCAGAATATATATGGGTTTTTGATGTAGGTGTAACCATTTTCGAGTGAAAAGAGGACAAACAGAGACGGATTGCCATTTATAGTATAGATTCATTTATTTTTGATGTATGAGACAAACCTGAGCTTCCTCCTGTGTGCCTGAGTAGAGTTGGTTGAGCAGCTCCCTGACGTCTGGGGTAAAGCAGGCAGTGTAGTTGGTCCACCCAGTACCATCATCCGTTCCTGTCTCGGTCCCTGTCACTGCTTCTGTGTCTGGCTCCTTCTCCTGCCACTGACCCTCTGCCGTGCATGTCCGATACGCCGCCTCTGCGAGGAAAAAAATCGGCAACTGAACTCTTTGTATACACAGTGATGCAAAAGTAAGTTTACATCTTATTTTCCAAACTATTCTTTATTACATTCTTTTTTCCAAGAATACAGGAATAGAGCCTATTGTGATTTTGATGAGGTCGGACACTTTGAAAACTTACGAGACTAACAGTGTGTCTTTTGTTTTGGAATATTCTCACTTCAGTAATAAATTGTAATGGCCATTGCCAACTACATTTTGCATAACCGTGTAATACATTATTGCTGTGAAGTTTATCTAGATTTATTCAAGATTACAAACTACGTAGGCTAAATAAAAAATAATACAAGAGATTCACGAGGCTTCAGTCAATATGCTTATTTACATGGTGTTCGTGAACTTCACAGCCAAGCACTTAGAATGATTTGTATGGGTAAATATAAACTATTATTGATCTGTACATGTATTGTCAAGAGTCTATGCTAGTGTCATGTAATAATTTAGTATCTCATCTGTGTCCACCGAGACCAGAAGTTAGTTTGAAATTTGCGCCGTATCCCTCTGATAGCGGAATGTTAATTAAGGCATCCATAGACTATCATTCATGCCTGCGCAAACTAGGTAACTGTGAAATCATTTAAATTTGCCACACACTTACAAGAATACTGAGCAGTCACCACACATTATCATGCATCACTGTACTGGGATATGATGACGAAAAGCTTGTTGGAAATTGTTGTCATTAGCGCAAACCATCAATCACACCCACACACGACGGTTATGCCTGCACAACCACCCAGTTTGTGCAGGCATGATTAATAGTCTAGGCAGGCCTTTACATTACAACTAACTGATCAACTCGTCGCACTCTGTTATCTTATTGCCGAGAGTAATAATTCATCGATCGGAGTAAATCCTTTGATTCCGGCACGTTTTAGCATGAAGTGGTCAAGGATGGAAATTATATATATCGTGAAATTATAATTGCATGTATAACATGTGACGTATTATAGCTAGGATGTAGAAGTTAGGAGAGGTAGGGTTTCGAAATCATGACGTCACTCGAGACCAATAATATTATTGTGCTCCTGTAAATCAAAATTGATTAACCAATGGGGAAGCGAGAATTTTTCAAAATGTGCCACGAACACAATAAAAGTGCTACTCCTGTGCACCTTCCCAGTCAGACTCTATCAGCACCTATCTCGACACCACAGCGCAGCTTCACGTCCTCGTTATCACTCTCTCGCTCGTAACTCTCTCGTCTTGAGTGACAAGAGTATAATCAGAGGGTGAATTTCACGGCTCGTGTCTGAATATTCCAAACCATTGTTGAATATTTCAGTTGGTCGTGTTCACAGCTCGTTGACCAGATTACGAGTAATAGAGAGTGGATTAGCTGGCTTGTATCTGCAGGCTGGCTAGAAGTCTTCCTTACGAATCTAGGTAACAATCTTTATAAGGTAAAAAAATCATGAGTGATATAATCTAGAAAAAGATCTAGAAAGATATCGAGTGTTAGATTTGATTTAAAAATAATCAAGTTAACGTAATTGTGGAGGAAAGGTTCAGAAATAGCACCTGAATTAAGTGAAGTGTTAGCTTTGCCCTAATTCTTGCATGAATAACATAAGGTTAGGAGACCATAGAAAAGTGTCTAATAATAATAGCACCTAAAAAAAGTGTTAGCTTTGCTCTCTGTTTATAATTTGATGTAAGGTTAGCAGGCTGTTGATCATGCCTGGCGGTGGTCAGTGAATTTATATAAATATTTAAGTGAGTAATTTAATTAATGTGTGTAAGAGTGTATGCGTGTGTATTTATTTTCTATTAATGTTAAATTAATTATTGTTGGTATTGATTGAGAATATATATAGTAGAGTAACGTAATTTTTCTTTGGGTGACCCTACGTAACCATTATAACTACTATAAATGCATATATAGACGGGAACCCCCTAGATAACTGTAATATTAAGTATTGTGTGAGAGGAAGAAGGAGATAAATCTACAGATGAACTGGCGACGCTGACCAACCGTCCCTAGCTTTTGTTCAAACTTGCTAAAAATGCTTAATTAATTAAGAAGATAGATGTCAAATAAGAAATGTAACACAACAGAGTTGCCAGAACTGCACTAAATACCAAACACATGACTTAGTTTCATTGTGAAATCTAACATAGAAATTATATCAAAATAATATGTTTACATTTTATAATTAATTTCAGGCATGTATGCAAAAATATAAATCATATAATGTTGTTAAAATGTGCTTAGTAGGAATGTAGCACTTTCCTGAGCCAACGAAGTGAGAGACAAAGTTGGACATATGTAATACTGTTCACAGCCCATATTATTGTAGGCAATGCCAAGCGTCTGAACACTGGCGGCTGTTGGTCTTTAGGTGTGGGGCATGATTGGGCAGCAAGGCTGGTAGTACGGTACGGTATGGATTATTTTTCCGTACTCCGTACCTGGTTGCCTTACTGTACCGTAATTTCGTACCATACCCTTGTTTGTTTTTCCGTACCTTACAGTACGGAAATAAGACCGTACTGTAATTCCGTACTAATATAGTACCATTTACAGAACTAATTTACATAGAAAATACGATATGAAATATTGTACTGTAACTGCTGTTCATCTTATTTAAGACAAGCCACTGTAGTGTACCATAAAATAGGTCGATTTTCTTTGATTGAGTGTGTAACCATTCTCTAATTATCTACCAGCCCTGTATTGTGATTCATTTACCATTACATTCCTTCATGCAGATAGCCTATGCAAATTCTTTCAGCATATTCTCTTTGCCATTTTGTGTAATATCATTGTCTGCATACTCTTGCAAAATTTCATGTATACAACATATGTATTATACATTTAATACCATAACCAAATACTCTTAGCTTTGTTAACGTCAAGTACGCAGAGAATCGTATATACTGTTAACTATTTTTTGCCATTAAATTATAAGGAACTATTCACCGCATCTCTCTCTTCCTTGAGCACTTCTTAAAGAGAGTTATAGACACTAACACTTCTTAAAGAGAGTTATAGACACTAACACTTCTTAAAGAGAGTTATAGACACTAGCTCCTGAGGCTGAGAAGTGTAGTGGAGAAATCCTGACAGTGGCCCTTACACAGGAGCCTTCTTTAGGTAGCAGCACAACTTATAGTTGGTGGCTACACCACCCACCAACACCACTACCATTCATGTCCACAATTCAGATTTTCTATGTGTCACCTACAACTCATCACTGATCTCGGGCTAACATTTTCTGAATTAATTGTGATAAACAGTGTTCTCCATTGCCGCCTTCATCACTCCAGCATTGTCAATGTGTGTACCCAACAAGGTATGCATCTCTAGTATCCGAAACAAATACCAGAATGAGACAGTGGGAGGTTGATTAAGGGGTGGTGACTGTAAGCAGTAATGCAGTCGTCTCGGCCAGGTTCTATTTTTATGAATGCTCATTATAGGTCAAAGATGGTGGAGTTTTTATTTCATGTTCTACATCATAACGATAATGATAGTTCCCGCACGTAAGAATAATATCTCAATTGTGTAATTTGAGCAGGTCACCGTCTTGCTATAACATTCCACACCACCATTAATCAGTCTCGCCCCAACCTTAGTGGTGTGAAGACGCTCTCCTGGCGCTCTGCCTGCATTGTTGTTTGTGTTTTTCTGCATTCTTGTTTCTGTGTTGTTGTTTTTGTGGTGTTCTAGGTGTTGTTTGTCTGTTTTATCTCTTTCTTTTTTTTGTGGTTTGTTTGTTTTGTTGTGGTTGTGTTTGTTCGTGTGTTCAGTTGTTCGCTTCCCATCTTGGCCTTGCCTAGCCAGATGGAGAGCGTGGATTTGGATGTTGCTTCCTGCCTGGAGGCCATGTCGGAGACTTGGTCATGTCGGAGTGGAATGAGTCTCCTTTCGAGGATCACTGGCCTGAGCTGCCTTCTCACAACCCTCCCCCCCTCTCCTCGGTCACTCCGCAGCTCAGGTTGCAGCCTTCCACTTCCTCAACCTCCACCCCCCCAACGGGAACCGCCTTGACGTGGTGGGGGGGCTTGCGTGTCTCTAAGACCTGGCGAGCTAGACTAGAGGGGGCTACGGCCCCTGCTCTGCCCCGATTTCGGGAAGAGAGGGCTTCCCATGCTAGTAAGGTCGCCAGTGAGAGACCAGACTAAATGGTTCCCATGCATTAGGCTGCCAGTACGGGCCAACAGCGCTGCCCTCTAGGGGCCGTCCTATGTTGGATGGTTGGGTGTCTGAGCTGGGAGATGTTGGGGAAGGGGGTCTCAGCACCATCGTGGGCAAACTTTCGAGCCATTGGGGCTGCTTTTTAAAACGAGTGGCCCCGTGGGGGAAGAGGTACCCCGCCCGCGGCGACCAGCGCTCGGTCCCCTCATCTGCCTGGTAGGTAGTAGCTCTTGGCTCCTGGCGCCAAAATCAACAAATCAATGATATATGGATACAGAAAAGCCCCAATCTCTTCCTCGAGCGGTGGTCGACCAGGCCCTCGAGACGTCACTCTCTGGTCGTGGTAATATGCAGAAAGCTGCAAATAAGACTAGACCTAGCAGGTCGGGTGTTGTGTCGAAGAACCCTGTTAGCGATTTGGACACGTTAATGTTAACGAATGTACTTGCATCCTTTTCCTATGGCGCTATCCACTCCATTTTTAAGTGCTTTGGAGTAGTCCTCCGAATCCGAATCACATATGACAGTGATTGTAGGTCTAATCGGTGCTATATTACTTTCAATCCAAATGCTGCTGCCAAAGCAGCATTTGATGCAAAAGATTCTCTGACGGTGGGGGATACTCATTGTAAAGCTCAGATGATGCGGTCCATCAATGTAGTTGACAGTGACAATGACTACTGCCCTAATATATTTGATGACACTGTGGAGCATGTCCCAAAGGAACGTCGGGTTCCTACACCCTTTTGGTTTGTGGCTTACTACAGGGAGAGACGTGGTAACCTTATCCATGCTTCCCGGTATCTGGAGAAAGAAGTTGGATTATTACCAATGGGCCACATAAAGAAATATGGTAAGGGCGTTTTAATCAGAGCCAAAGATCTTACACAGGCCATGATGCTCCTCAAAATCCCCTGTCCTTCTGATAGCATGTTTGAATCTATTAAACCACATCGAACATTTAATTATAGCAAGGGGCATATATAGAATGAGGCCCTGTATGAATTCTCAGAAGAGGACATTCTCGCTATGTGCCCAGACAGTGTCCAACGAGATGAAAGATGAAGAGATGAAAGGCAGTAAAAATATGATCATCCTCACTTTCTATGGCTCGCATATCCCAGATCGCATTAACATTAACCCCACCTCTTTCGAGGTGAAGCCTTTTGTTGAGCGTCCCCTACAGTGTTTCTGTTGTTATGAGTTTGGTCATGGTAAGAGGAACTGCAACAACCGTTCCCGGTGTGGTAATTGTTCTGCTCTTGACTCACATCTTACTTCTGAGTGTCGGTCAGAGAGTTACTGCTTTTACTGCAGAGATGCTCACCCCTTGCTTTCTCGCCAATGTAAGATGTACCTACTTGAGCAGGATATCCTCCACTTGGCTAACACTCAATTCATTAGCATAGGTAGTGCCAGACGGCAACTCAACTTCAGGCGACAGAAGGATGTTGGTGTGAAGACATACGCCTCCTCCCTTCGCCCTAAATTGGTTGCAGCACCCTCTCAACCCTCTCAAGAGGCAGCTGCTTTTTGCTCTAGTGAGAACGTTTCTAAGGTTACTCTACATAATAGTTTCTCTGTCTTGGAAACTTTATCAGACACTCATTCTGGTGACCCTTCAACTGATGACAATTCTCAGACTTTAGCTAAAGGTGTCCATGAGGTTCACGCTGCCACACGCTCTCCCAAAAGGAAACTTAAGTCGCCTAAACTGGTTCCTCTGAGGCACTTGACTCTATAGATGTTCCACCTTGTGAGGCAACCATCTCTGTGGATTCATCCATAGTTTCCTATCAATTTCACCAGAAGCGTTCTCGTGGCTCTGATGAATCTCTTGATTCAACAGAAGTTCCTCCTCGCAAGCTTCCTTCGGGATCATCAGAGGGGCGTGAAGTTAATGTGGATGCCACGGATGTTGTGACTTCAAAAGATTCAGTTTCTCTTCCGCTTGAGCAGCGGAGTGATTCTACCACCTGTATTATGGATGTTGATGTATCTGCCTGTGTCAGTGATACCACTGAAGTACAGGACGGAACCAATGTAATTGTTTCAAAGAATATCCCATCTCATATACCTTCATCTTCTTCTAACATATCAGATGCTTCAGGGACTTGTCTACGGGTCCCAATTACTGCCCCAAGTACTACTCCTCGGGTTCGCTCTTCTTCTAGTGGCCCAGGATTAGACAAATCTTATTGTTTGAGTAAACCCTCAGGTCGAGGTGGTAGTGGGAAGTGCCTCCATGAGGCTTCCCAAAAATCGGTACTAAAGTAACACCGTTCAAGGTCCTTCAGTGGAATTGCCGTGGCTTGCGTGCTTCTTGGGAGGAACTGCGCATTCTTCTCTCTAGCTTCTCTCCTGCATGTGTTTTTCTCCAAGAGACAATGCTTGGGGACTACATTCCTGCCAGTCCTCCATACTCAGCATTTTATTCCAATTCATTTGAAGGGCAGGGTCATCAATCCTCAACCTCCATCAAATGACCCGTTGATGCCTTGTCCGACTCTTTGCAGGATTCCAATGGTGTGGACTGTTTGCCTCCAGCTGCCAAGACGGCGATGGGTGCTTCAGCTGTGTATGACGTACCTTCTCTGACTCACCCTGGTGTTTTTTCCTTGTATACCAACTCCTTGTCCCCGTCTGACCTTCCTGCTTTTGCCCCGAGAGATGCCTATGTCAAGCTCTCCTCTAGGAACCCATCTACGGACACAAAGCTGCGTTGGTTGTCTGATGTCGAAAGGGCTTTTCAATTACTGCATGAACTTGCTGAAGTCAAGATGGCTGCTGTCACCTCCAGGTTTGTCTACATCTCTAGGAAGCATCAGGACAGCATTGATAGAGTCAAGGCTGGTGAACTTCTATCTATGCCTCTCATTCTTGAAGACTCACCCGACAGGCCTCGTAAGTTTCCCAGCAACATCCTCACCCGTTTTCCTATTGATGTTGACCCGAAATATGCCGAGGGATACCCTGGTGTGTACTCTGCCCGTCGTTTTTTCCAAGATGGTTTCCTCATTAGCCGTATTGTTGTTGTCTGGAGTCTTCTCGACCCTCTTCCAATTGAGATTTCCTTTGATTTTCTTCCCTGTCTTCCACCGTGTGAGGTGTGGAAACTTCATAATGACCAGTCTTGGTGCTTAAGGTGCTGGGGAGTTGGGCATATCTCCCGGTACCGTTCCACCTCGCCGAAATGTGCATATTGTGCCGCCGACCGTGATTCCAGGACGTGTCCTGTCCGAGGTGAACCATCATGTCCTGCTGCCTCAACCTCTGAGTCTTCACCTCCTGAGGATACGTCTCGATGGAAGTGTCCACGATGCTTTCAGCCAGGGGTTAACGTGTAGCATGGATGTACTCGACGTCAGGTCCACGCTCGTGCCTCTACTATTGCTCCGCCTCTACCACCGCCACCATCACCTCCCCAGTCTGCTCCTCCCACCATCCCTGCCTCGCCTCCAGATTTGGCCCTCCGCAATCTGTTGCTACCCTCATGGCACAATATACGGCCCTCAAGAACCGTTTCTTGAAGCCAAGATTGATGGGCTGGTTGCCACTCAGGCTGCTAATGACTCCAAACTCTCAACTTTGGTTGAAACTCAGCAGGACATCACCTCAACTGTCACCGGCCTTACTGAAAGGATGGATACTGTTGCATCTCGCCTTGAAAATCATTTTAAGTCCGTCCCTTCTCCTGCTCTATCTTCTCCAGGTCGCTCATCTGCCCCCACTTCTCAGACTTCTACCTCCAAACACAGAGTTCGTTAGTGATTGCCAACTGGATGTTATCATCTGGAACGTATGTGGTATCACCAGTCATGCTACAGTAAGCTCACTCAACTCAAGGCCTATGTTTTCGTCATCATCCCAGTGTTATTTTTCCCCAGGAAGCATTTCAAGGACGGCCGCTCACCGCTGGGCAAGATCTCAGGTTATGTGCCATATGTTCATCTGGTAAGGAATGGTCTCCTGACTTACATACATAGCTCCTTGCCACATCGCCTTCTCTGTACCTCCTCTGATCCTGACATGACCTTTCAGCTATTTGAGGTTCTACCTGGGTTGGAGTACTCCAATTATGTAATGTCTATTCTGCTCCGGCTAGACTCACTCTTGAGGCTCTTCCTTCTCCAACAGTGCGTGGTATGGTGCATATTCTGATTTGGATTATGGATCTGGCTATTAATCGTAATGGTGTTCGTCTCCTTTCATACATACTGTTACGACCATGCATTTCAATATAAACTATTGTAAACTATGTTAAGTGTCAGTGAAGCTAAAATTGAAACCATTGTGAATATTTATTGGTGTTTCATGTCTCAAAGCTCGTGAAGCAGAAGTTTACCTGGGAGGAATAGTGTTGGTGTGAGGCAGTAGGCTTCCTTTCCCCAACAGAACAACATCTCTCTCCTGGAGGTCCACATTGGTGAGACTGACTCATTATAAACATTGTATTGTTCAGCATCGTAGGTTTAGTTAGTTTGTTAGGTTAAGTTTATAGGTTAACTTTAGTTTAAGATAATTTGGTGTTAATTAAAGTAATTATTCGCTTGTGAGTGAAATTGTGTTAATGAAATATTTTATGTTTCCGTTGTGCATTTCCATTGTGGTTATTATACAATATATTTATAAATTAGTTAAAGTATTTTGTATATTCCCATAACGTCTAGTCGCGCCGACTGAATCTGGAGACATATAGTGTTGCGTTAGTATTGGTCTTAACAATCCGCAAGCATCATCTGACATGCTGGAACACTAGCAGTGCCACTCATTGCTGGGGAGGTACTATGGAATACATCCTCTCGTCTGGCCTGATAGCATCTCAGGTCCAGTACTCCTCCATGCCAGACTTATTCTCTGATCACATCGCTCTTCGGTTTCATTATTCTCTACCTGCTGGGTCAAGTGCTTCAGCCATTCGTTTACATATTGCTGTGCCCCCTAAATATTGCCCGACTTGCATCTTATTTATGGCCCATGTATTCCCTACATTTGACATATCTTCACCTGAACAGTTGTACTCTGATCTTGTAACTGCTACTCATGATTTTTATAGGCTATACGTCTCCCGGCCACACCTCCATCATCATCATACTATCCACTACTGGAGGCTGGATGCACGTATACAGGAGGCAAAGGAGGAGGCTAAACGTGATGGCCTATTGTTTCAAGCCAAGCCAACCCCTGACCTGCTCCATTGTTACCAGATGTCTAGGGACGCTTTAATCGCCCTGCAGGAGTGTGCTGACACTAAGTCTTGGCAGTGGTTCATGGACAGCATCAACCAGCAAACAAGTGTGGCTTCTATGTGGCACCTCATCCGTCGGGTTGTTAAAAAGACGCCGGCCACTGCTCGTCATCACACTGCCGCCGACTATGCCCAACCAGTTGTCACTGCCTGGTCAGAACAATCTACCCCAGCCAGTCTACCCATCCACATACAAGATGCACTCGCTTCCCGTGCTGCTGTCCATCGGCTATGTCTGGTGTCTGCTCTGTTGCAAGATGATGACGATGAGACAGAGCAGATAACTAAGGAGGAGTTGCGCCGTGTTCTCTTTCGAAGTAGAGCTTCTTCCCCTGGTGATGATGGTATTACTTATGCTGTGCTACATCTACTTCAACAAGTTCCTGGAAACCCTCTACTTCGATTGTACAATCTTTGTCTTCGTGACGGTTGTGTACCAAGAGCCTGGACCAGCAGTACGATAAGTACTACGAAGTTCAGGCCTATTTCCCTTACTTTCTGTTTTTGTAAGGTTATGGAGAGAATCTTATTCAGTCGTCTCGAATGCCGACTGCAAGATCGCCTTTCTCCATGGCTGTTTGGTTTCCTTCCCCAGCGGAGTACACACCACTGCCTAATCGACCTGTACTCTCTCCTCTCCAGGGACAGTGTGGTGGCCTTCGAAGTGCCGTCGATGTTGTTAATAGAGATGTTATTTTGGATCAACTGGTTGACTTTGGGATAAAGGGTAATCTACTACGGTGGATTCGGGACTACCTGAGTAACAGGACCTCCCGTGTGTTTTTCAATGGTGCGCTCAGTCCTTCGCTCAGTTTTCATCTTGGTACGCTTCAAGGGGTTGTTCTCAGCCCATTGTTATATAATATTCTGATGCATCGGCTGCTCACTTCTCTCCATGATATTCCTGGAACTACAATTACGTGGTATGCTGAATATACATTTGTTCATTTTACCTCGCCAAGAGATCTCCAGCGGTTTCTCGGCCAGTCTTCAACTTTAAAGGGATTGTCATTCCCATGTGTTCCCAGTACCGCTACCTGGGAGCACCAGTCAATATTTGGCCGATTGTCCCTGCCAGGCCTCAAGACCATCCCTTTGTCCAGGACTTGCTGGGTCGTCTCCAGCGCCGACTTACACCACTTCAATGGCTCACTAACAACTCCTCGGACATCTCCATCCCAGTAACCAGGACTATCTATATTGCTTTTATCCGTTTAGTTGTCGATTACCTCTCCTCTGATCTGATTCAACTTCCTAGGGCTACTCAGGAAACTTTAGAAATTTTTTAGAATAGAGCAACGAGAATAATTCTCGGCTGTCTAATGTCTACCAGGATAGTGAATATGCAACGTGAGTTGTCTCTTCCCACATTAGTCGAGAGAATTTACTCTAAGGTTACATGTTTTATTGTCAAGTGCCTCCATTTCCCACATCTTTCACTTCATTACTCTCAGATAGTCAGGACCTCTCTTAGACCAAACTCCCCTGTCCCTCCCATACTGCTTGCTGGACGTACTCTTTTAAGGTCTGTTTCCTCTATGCTCCGTAGTCTTAATATAGATATAATGGTTGCAGACATCCCACCAAGGCCCCCTCCGTGGATGCTACTAACACCTGATATGAGCTTCACACCTACTTCCAAGTCGGAACTGCCTTCTCTACAGTGGCAGTTGGCTCTGGAACACATAGAAACAGTGACGTCCTCCATCACAGATCCATACTGCCTCTACACTGATGGCTCATTGCAAGCGGATGGTACAGCAGGTTGTGCCGTTTTCTCACCTGACTTGGAGTCACCTCTAGGGGGTTGGTTGGCCGTCGTCTCTGTAACACTCTAGCTCAACATTGTGTGAACTGTATGCCATTCTGGATGCTGTTTGTCTTGTTTGTCAACGTGGAGTGAATGCTGCCATCTTTTGTGACTCCAAACCTGCCCTTCAATTCTTTTCTAGTGTTCAGTCCAACACTCTACTGTTGTTCAGCAGATTTTATCTGTTTTGGCCTTATTGCGTCATCGTAACTTGACCTTTAAATTTTTATGGGTGCCATCCCATGTAGGTTTACGTCACAATGGTACAGTTGACTGACTAGCGAAGGAAGCCTTCCATCTGCCTCCTCGTGGTGTTGAACGTTTTCTCTCCCTGACATATTACCTCTCTAGAGTCCGCTCCGCTGCTCTGCTCCCTGTATGGGGATGCAGAGAGGCCCTTCAGCATCTCTCCAAATATTCCTACCTTCGTCGAGGCCTCATGTTTCAGAGGCACAATGTAGTCTCTGCTCGTTTGAGGCTTGGCTCGCAGCCACCGTGGAAGTTTGCTGGGATGCAGGGTGAGTCTCCCTTCACTGAGTGTCGCTTGTGTCGAGCGCATCTTGCTAACACTATAGAACACTATTGCCTGGCCTGCCCCACTGTCCGACACTTGCTGCCCCGGGGCCTGCCACTTGATGTGGTTTGTCAACACCTGCTGAACCACCAGGCTTTGGAGGAATTTCTGGTACGCCATCCTCGTTTTGGTGGATTTAAGTAGGTCATAATGTAAATATTTGTCTGTATTCTTGTGCTTAATTCTGTTATATTTTCGTGATGTGTGTGTATGTGTGGTTGTAGTCATTGCAATTTTATGGGTCCCACCTACCTTTATGTATTGTTGTCTGCCTGTTGATTGAAGCCACGGCCCGAACCTTCTGGTGGCCGGAATTATTCAGATATCACTGTCATTTCACTGATCACACAACCCAGCTGCCTTCACTGAACGACTGAAGTGAAGCCTCAAATTGCTATTACTAAAAAGCTTCATACAGAAAATGGGTCATTATTTTTAACCTGTGGCACGTTACGGTATGGGAATTTAGCGATTTTTCCGTACCTAAATCGTACTGTACCGTACTCTGAGGAAAATATCGTACCGTAAATCCGTTCCTTAGTTTTTTTTTATCAAATACCATCTGTACCATACTACCAGCCTTGTTGGGCAGTGACAGTTTGCGATCAGATGTGACTGATCTGCTAAGATCAACCATAAATCAAAGAATTAAATGTGGGCAACCACACGGGATCAAACTGCATTAACCCCTAAGGTCCCGGCAGCAGGATTTTCCTCAAACCCCGGGATGTCCGGGTGCCAGGATTTCCGGGCGGGGTAGTCCTGGGGGCGGGATTTCCCGCAAGTACCAAATCCGCCAATTTGTTTAGGATAGGTTGCATGCAGGAGTGTCTTGGTGGTATAGCAAGGATCACCCAATGTCTATCTGACTGCAGTGATGGCTGAGGCACAAAGCAAAATTTGTGCCTCATCAGATATGGTTCCCCCCCACCGCTCCATTTGTTACTTTTTCCCCCGTTCCCGTACCTGGCTACCTCCTGCAAGGTTATCTAACTACAACTGAACGGGAACTGCTGGAATGTGAATACCCATGTGCAAGAAATGGGATTAAGATGACGAGCGGAGACTCTACCAAGCCAATACCATTGCCAGCCAGCCCATTCTTGCGCTGAAAGTTACTCCTCTTCACCACATCATATCTCCATAACTAGAAGTCGCAGAGAGCTGGAGATAATTGTATTAAAAGAGGAAGAGTTGGCATTGAGCACAGAACTAAATTGAAATTCATAAGCATTGTAGGTTAGGCGTGATAAAGTAAAAGAGGTTTTTTTTACAGTATCTCCCGGGTACAGCGGTAGCATAACACAGCGGCTTGGGAAGAATCGGCTGGACTTAAAGGATTAAAGGATTTTCCAAAATTATAGCATAGAGAATGCTGGTAGTTCCGTCAGTTGGATATGACGTGTCTATGTGTTTAGTACACTTTGCTAAAGTATCTGTGATATTCCTTGGCCAGTCTCTGATGAAAAACCATGGTCAGGTGTTCCGAAGTGTGAGCACATGTAGATTTCGTTGTTTCATTTACCCTCTGATGATGGTATCGGTATGATAGTGTGGCGTTTTCGAATTGACAGCGGTTTTCCATCTTAGCCTGGTCACTGTTAGGGAATCTCTGCCGCGAGTGTACTTACACTTAATTAAACCTGTTTGTTTAATTTATCATGAATCTTTTAATTTATTTTTTACATTCTCTAATGTCACAGATTGTAACTTATTATTAACCATACTGTTACCAATGCATGTTATTCTGATAAAAGAAGCAAAGGGTTAATATTGAAATGGTTGCGTATCTGTATCAGCTTGGTTAATGTAATAGCCAGTGGCTGTGTTTGCAATATGTGACAGTATTATTAAACTCAAATGACACATCGTATTATTTATTATTACACGCCACAGTAACCCTTATGCACAGATTCGCCCCAACCTTTTTGGCGTACATGCGTTCTCGTGGCATTCTGCCCTTCGCTGCTGTCTCTGCATTGTTGTTTGTGTGATATTGTTTCTGCGTTGTTCTCGTGAGTTTCGTTCTGTTGAGGTTCCGTGGGTGTGTGGGTGTGTTTCCCTGGTTGACAGTTCGTGAGGTGGTCACTGTTTCTTCAGTTGTTTGCTGCTTACCATCGAGGCCTTGCCTGGTGTGATGGAGAGCTCAGGGTCGGATGCAGCTTCCTGTTTGGAGGGGGACTTAGTCATATCTGAGGAAGACGAGTCTATTGTAGAAGACCACTGGAATGAGTTGCCCTCGCACAACCCTCCCTCCTCGTCACTTCATCTCCTGGTGATGATGGTATTGCCTATGCTGTACTACGCGTACTGCAACAAGTTCCCGGAAATCCTCTACTATGACTGTACAATCTTTGTCTTAGTCACAGTTGTGTACCACGAGCCCTATACCATAAGCAGATAATACCCATTCCTAAGCACGGCACAGTCAAGTTCAGGCCTATATCCCTTACCTCCTGTTTTTGTAACGTAATCGAGAGGATCTTACTCAACTGTCTCATGTACCAACTGCAGGATTGCCTTTCTCCATGCCTCTTTGGATTTCTTCTCCAGCGGAGCACACACTACTGCCTCATCGATTTGTACTCTC
Organism: Petrolisthes cinctipes; assembly: GCA_033782935.1. NCBI lineage: Eukaryota > Metazoa > Arthropoda > Malacostraca > Decapoda > Porcellanidae > Petrolisthes > Petrolisthes cinctipes. Next base: position 21,606 of record JAWQEG010007480.1, read on the forward strand.
GTTTCTCTCGGGACAGTGTGATGGCCTTCATTGACCTTCGAAGTGCCTTCAATGTTGCTAATAGAGACATCATTTTAGATCAACTAGTTGAATTTAGGATAAAGGGTAATCTCTTACGGGGAATTCGAGGTTACCTCAGTAACAGGACCTCTCGTGTGTTTTTCAGTGCTGTGCTCAATCCTTTGCACAGTTTTCATCTTGATATGCCACAAGGGGGTGTTCTCAGCCCATTTTTGTTTAATATGCTGATGCAACGGCTGCTCTCACCTCTCCCCCTAATATTCCTGGTACTACAATTACTTGTTATGCTGATGATATCTGTGTTTATTCAACCTTGCCAAGATATTTCCAACTGTTTCTTAACTCATTTACTGTGGCCTCCTCTCACTGTGGCACTATTGTTTCCTCAGATAAGAGTACAATATTCACCTGCCGCCCTCCTCAAGCTCTGCCAGTCTTCACCATTGGAGAGACTGTCATTCCCCTGTGTTCCCAGTACTGCTACCTGGGCACTACAGTATGTTTGCTTTTTTCCCTGCCAGGCGCCAGGACTATCCTATTGTCCAGGACTTGTTGGGTCGCCTCCATCTTCAATGGCTCACTAATAACTCTTCGAGCATGTCTATCCCTGTGACCAGGACCATCTACATTGCTTTGATTCGTTCCGTTGTTGATTACCTCTCTCCTGCTTTGATTCAACTTCATAGGGCTTTGGAGACATTATAGAAATTTCAGAATAGAGCGATGAGAATGATTCTTGGAGGTCCCATGTCAACCAGGATAGTGAATATGCAGCATGAGTTGCGTATTCCTCCTTTAGTCGAGAGAATGTATTCTAATGTTACATGCTTCACTGTCAAGTTCCTCCATTTCTTACCCCAATTCTAACAGTTAGTCAGGACTTTCTCTTGGATCAAACTCCCCCATCCCTTGTATACTGCCCGCTGGACGTGCTCTTATTATGTCTGCTTCTGCTATGCTCCGTAGCCTTAATCTAGATATAATTGTTGCAGACGTCCCCCCAGAGCCCTACCTGGATGCTATCAATGTGAGCTACACATCTACTTACAAGGGCATGTGTGTGTGGGTGCGTGAGTGTGTGTTTGTGTGTGTGCTCATGGTCATTAGATTTCAAAGATCCTGTCTACCCTTATGTTTTGTAGCCAATCTGTGGTTTGACGCAATTGCGCAAAAAAAAAAAATACACTGGCATCAGACATACCCTGGCCACACTCTCGGACTCTCCTCCTCCCCAATGAATGATTTGCATGAATTTTGTTGAGGTGCATGGGATTGACACCTAGGAAGAGGGGGCTGACGACGCTGAGTGGGCAGCTATAGGTTTTGACGATAGTACACATCGTGGGCACTGACGCGAGGTAGCTGGTCCGGTATTCCTAAAAGCGAAGTTTACTCTGAAACTAATATTTTGGTCGTAAGCATTCATTCATGCTAAAGAAAAGAGCCTGGCACTGCTTTGAAATGTGTGGGCGGTGTGGGGGGGGAGGTACTATTGAACCCGGCAGAGCTTTGAAACCAAACCATAGGCTCGTCCTTCAAGAGGAGGAAAATAAATTATCCACTGCTTTGAAATTATGGGCCTGAAACAATATGGTTGCGAGGTCAGGAATGCAAACATACGAAAAAAAAATGCAAACACTGAAATGCTTTATGAATACACACCCTATATGTATATTAGTGTGGCTGTATAGGACCAATCTCCCTGTTGAATTATATTTACAGATAACACAATGAATCACTGTTTCGGAATCTTCAATGTTAATAATGTATAAGATGTGATATTACAGTGTATCAAATGTGATCCGAACATGTCCAGCGATGCCACATGCACTCCACAGCCACCGCAGAGGGTAAAGAAATACCTTGAGGCAACATACCGACATACCACGGCTGATACTCTGTAGACTCCATCCGAGCGGTTATAAGAGTTACTATATAGTAGCGTGTATCTTTGTTCACCCAAGTATTTAATTACCTTCTTAGTTTAGTTACCAGGGTTGAAGGTTAAAGCCTTCAGTCCTCTTCTTTGCTTTAATATGTACAGGTAGATTACAGATTATGTAAAAGTTCCACCTCCTGTTTTGGGAACTAAGACGAAATATTGATTGAAATTCCGTTTCTTGACTTGGGGAACTATTAGACTAATAAGTTAGAAGGGTAGGGAGCTATGTGTCTGTTCTCTACGATATACGAGATGGGTCTGAAAATCATACAGGCAGGATTCCTTCTGATGTGGTTACTAGGATGATGATAATTATATGGCATGTGATATGGGAACTAGTTTGCATCTATTTCCTAAATAGACATTGTCCTGTAATACCAATTAACTTCAATACATGGCTTCTTCCAGAAGTTCACATCTGCACCTGCTTTTCAGACAAGAAGGAATCTCTTCCTCCTCCAGTGGCTCGTTTCCTCTTTTAGAACATGCCTTCACTCACAGGGAGTCCCTCCCTGTGTACACTGATGGGTCAAAGTCTGATGCTGGAGTTGGTTTTGGAGTTCTCTTTCATGACTTTTGTCGTGGCGACAGGCTCCCTTCTGTCATTCAAATTTTACTGCTAAGCTCTCGGCCATTTTATATGCCCTCCACGTGATTTTCACTCTCCCACAGCCTTCTTTTACTATTTTTAGCGATTCCTGTAGTGTCTTGCAGGCCTTGGGCAATTTTAACTTTTCCCATCCCCTGGTGTTGGCCATTCTTAAGTGGCTTGTCCTTCTGGGTCGTCGTGGCCGCAGAGTTACATTTTGTTGGGTCCCGGCCCATGTGTTTGTCGATGGAAATGAGCGGGCTGAGTCCCTGGCTAAGACTGCGGCCTCCAGTTCTCGGCCTCCTGCCAGGCGTCATCCCGTTCCTGCAGTGGACCTTCGACCCTACATAGATGCTGCCGTTCGTTCCTGCTGGTAGGACAGATGGGACGCCGTTTGGGCTATCAAGCTCTGCGGCATCCGCCAGCGCCTGGGTATGTGGAACTACAGCGGCCTGTCCTGCCAGTGGGAGACGACTCTTGCCCGTCTCTGCATTGGCCACACGCTATTGACTCATGGCTTTTAAAGCTCCCCCTCCCTACTGTGATGATTGTCTATACCTCTGACAGTGCGGCATCTTCTTGCCGAATGTCCAAGCTCTGGAGACCTTCGTCGTAGGCACGTCTCCGAGTATAGGGTGGGTGACGGATCTTACAGTCTCTCACAGGTGCTCGGAGAGGAGGCTTGTAGTGAGGGAGGGAACACCCTCTCCTATACGGAGGATACAAATTGTAAATTTTACGATTTTTATGGCTTTTCTATTTTTATGTAGGTGAAGTTTAATGTTTCTTTCGTTCATATTTTAATTCTTTTATATATCTAACTAAAGTATGTTATTTGAATAATATGAAATTTTTAGATGATATGGCTTTTTATACATGCTGCTTCTCCCTTTCGGGGTAGTGAAAATTATTTAATGTTTGTACATATTTTACTAATGATGTAGATTACCATTTTATGTTGGGCGGTATATGACCCCAGCTGTTGCGCCGCCAGATGCCTAGTGGCATCTATAAATCAAGCAATCCTTGAATGATAAAAACACTCAGAGAATGGCTACGTCAATCATAAACCCTCTGGAGGAGGTGACTTTGCTGTTCCTGTCTGGAAAAATAGACAAACAACAATAAACTGAAAATTAACTTCAACAAAGCAGCTTCTCCTTCGGGATTGATAAATATGACCAACGCATAAAAAGAAACTAAACAAAAAAAGCCCTAAAACACAACCAAACAAATTGTTTGTATTATTCTGTGTGTACTGTACAGTCGCACACAATAGTAATAATCCACATAAGGGTGAATAATGTAAACGTTTGACAGCTTCCTATTAATGGGTTTAGAACCATCTCCTAATAACTAAAAGTAGGTATTGAGTAGTCACAACAATAATATATTACGAGAACATAATTTTTTTTTTTTTTTTTTTTTTTTTTTTTTTTTTTTTTTTTTTTTTTTTTTTTTTTTTTTTTTTTTTTTTTTTTTTTTTTTTTTTTTTTTTTTTTTTAGTACAAGCCCCAACACTCTGGGGAACGTTGCTGCTAAAGCCCATGAAGTTATTTGATACATGGTGGGATATTTAATATGATTAAATATATGTAAAGAATTGCAGAAATATCGTGAAAGCGTGAAAGACAACATTGATAATAATATGAAGTAACAATAATAAATATATTGTACACTCGCAATCTAAAGTTTGTATCCAGGTCTTGTTGAAGTTTCGAATCATTTGACATACTAGTGAACCAATAACAACGCAAAAACCTGTTTTATATTTGCTTGAGCTCTCTTAATCCTCTATCAGGCTATTCGAAGAAAGCCTGGATACATATTTTGGATTACGATTGTACAGCGGGCGGGAAAACATCCTCTGCATCACCCACCCACCACCTGACACGAACCCCTGAACACCGTGGGTCCCATCAGGGCAGGCAAGGCGACATTACTCCCTGTACACTCGCAATCCAAAATTTGTATCCATGCATTTGGTCTTGTTGAAGTTTCGAATCATTTAACATATTATTGAACCAATTACAACGCTTATCCTGTTTCATATTTGCTTCAGCTCGCTTAATACTCGATCTGGCTATTCGAAGCAAGCCTGGATACATATTTTGGATTGCGAGTGTACATAAACAGATACACATATGAACACATACAAACACAGAAACACACATACACATGCATATACGCACAAATACACACATACTGACACACACATATCTGTATCTGGTTGATGGATGTACAGCCGAGTTCGTAAATTCGCGACCACGTACTTAGATGTTTATGCCATTTGAGCTGGTAACATTTATTTGGTGAGGAATCAGAGTAGGTGGAACATAGCAGAGGGACATGATACACTCTTTCACCTACAAGGACACCCTCCCCACACAGTGTTACCAGCTCAGATGGCATAAACATCTAAGTAAGTGGTGGCGAATTTACGAGCTCGGCTGTACACCCACCTACAAAAGCGCTGTCGCCTTATCCTCAGAGTCATGAACCCCACAAGCTTCACAATTGGAAAATGTCGTTGTGTATGGTGTTTCGATTCACGAGTCAATAAACCCCAAACTTCAAGAACCGTTTGGTGAGGCGACAGCGCTTTTGTAGGTGGGTGTACAGTCACTCATAAAAGTAAAGACACCCCCAAGCAAGACACCTATTAAGTGGTGTGATATCGGTTCTGGTAACATTGTACCTGACGTTAGAGGTGGTGGTTGTGTGGGTGGTGTTTGGAGGAAGGTTGGTTTGCTCAAAACATTATCCCAACTCATGCTTAGTCTCATCTAACATTAGTTACATATGTGTCGAGCAAATCAACTTAATCTCTCAAGCGACATCACTGACGTCACGTACACTGTTGCCAGAACCGATATCACAAGTATAAGAAGATGACTGGCATAGAGGGGTCTTAATTTTTATGAGTGACTGTACATCCATCAACCAGATACAGAGGCAGCAGCTGGAGCGGGTACAAAAGAAGGCTTGTCGTATCATCCTGGGTACGGCATGCACCACCTACCAACAAGCCTTGGATACCCTCAGAATACAATCTCTTGTCACCAGACACCAGCAGCTCCTCTGGGACTTCAGTAAACAGTTGCTAATCCACCCACGCCATAGAGACCTCCTCCCACCCACCATTTCCAAACCCCGCCACGTCTGTCACTACAACCTACTTAAACCCATCAGAGCTAGGACAGACAGATACAAAAATAGTCCCATCCCCACATTAGTCTCTCTATTAAACCAAAGGCACATGTAAATATTTGTGTGAGTGAACATGCGTGATTGTATTTGTGTGTTGGTTTGTGCGAACGAATATTATGTGCGAGAATGTATTTGTGTATGTCTGTTTATTTATATGTATCTATAAAGTATCACCTATTTACATCACCATTTTACAATGTATATTTTCAGCCCTTGGCTGCCTGAATCAAATAAACCGTTTATTATTATTATTATTTTTATTATTACATACAACTCAAAAACTACAGTGAGAGTAATACTGCTGCAGAAAAAAAGTTGCATAGTAAATAATAAAGATTATGCACATTAGACGCAGTTTTGTGTGAGTTATCCATGTGTGCATTGAAACTCATTTCCCCGACCGTACCTCCAGTCTCCGTTGAACACTCTAGGAAACTCTCTCTCTCTCTCTCTCTCTCTCTCTCTCTCTCTCTCTCATACATATTTAGAAGTGAAAGATAATGCTTACATGTGTAGGAATTTAGCAACCAAACAAACAGGTTTTCTTGTCACTTTACTTACGTTTAAGGTCGACGCCTTGTATTGGTGGGCAAGGTAGTTTGATCATGGTGTCTGCAAGGGTAGGAGGCCAGCACATGATGTTGTCAAAAGTGGCGTTACAATACACACCTGTGGAAAGAAAGAGAAAGAGAGTTAGAATGGAGAGAGTGATCGCTAGATAGATATACAGGTAAATAGATAAATGGATTACTAGATAGAAATTTGATAGATACAGTAGATGGCGTCTCCAGGGGTTGTCAAAGGTGGCGTTACAATACACACCTGTGGAAACTAAAATACAAAGGAAATCAAACAGCAGCTGTCCAATTGGTCCTTAGGAGGCTGATTGAGTCTAGGGTACTAATTACTAGTAGGGATAAAGGATAGAATAGTAAAAGACTTATCTCAACTCACCAATGAAACTGTTGGAAGGGAGACAGACGAAGCAATATGGAGAAACTGCTGTGCAATTTAGGACAGAAAAAATTAGGGGAAATTGTTCTACCGTATTCTACAGATGATCTAACACCACATACTAAAATGGAAAGGATGTTTAGATGAGAGTATATCGATTATTCTATAACAATTAATGTGAATTGGGGTTGCTTTTCTTTCGAAATATTTGTCTAGATGTTTCGTAATAGATTTAGTTGTGCTACGGTTTACTACGTTTGCAGCCAAGCCATTTTATATTTTTGCTACTTGATCAAAGAAAAAGAGTTTAGCTTATTTGTACGGAAACGCGCCGAATATAATAATATTCATAGTTTCATCTTGAGTTTGACTCATCAATTATGATATAGTCCTGTATATAAAGATTACAAAAGCATTTAAGGATTTTGAAGACTCGTAATCTCCGTTTTGTTAAACTGAACACAGTATTCTAGATGGGGTGTTCTAGTAAGTTGTATAGTATAAGTAGATTTCCTATTTAAATTCGAAGGCTTTCGTTAAAAATCTGACTAATTTGTATACTTTTTTTCACTACTTTTGTACAGTGGAGACTTGGTTATATATAGGCTAGCTTGTCATAATAATTCAAAACTCTTTTTCTTTTTCTACGCTTGACAATTGAACGCCATTCATCTGGTAACTCATTTTAGGATTGATGTTTCCAACGTGTTATTTCTTACATTTATTTGTATTGAAATTCATCTACCACACTTCGGCTCGGCTGTCTAAGGTATTGAGATAATTTAGCAAATCTGACTGTACAATAACACTTGCATTAAGGTAATTTTTTTAATTAAGTTTGTATAGTCAGGGAGAGATAGAGTGCGGATGTGATAAATATATTGACATGTCCTGTGGTACAGTAAGTTATTTTATTTACAGGCCCACAAGTTTTTGAAATTGAATTAATTCTGACGAATAATCAGGCCAAGGCTTCAACAACTGAACATTAAAAAATTATCGAGCCAATTTTTAATTAATCAAGCTGTGTGGCAGGGTGGATGCTTCCTACATTCAATAACACTACGACACTTTCATTCACTGTGTTAACTGGTCCAGAATCAGGTCAGATTTGTTTGTCATGGTTCATGCAAACATTCTTTGGTTGAAATACTAATATACCAACACCATGCAAAGAAACCCAACCACAAACCACAAGGAAATCGGGGTGTACGGCATTATGACACGAGTCTGAGACACCTATTGAATCTCTCCTCCAAAGTATGACAGAAAATAAGACCACCAGCTCAACAAAAATACTGGTGCCATGTTGCAGGAATCATTTGCTTCAGACTTGCCAACACTGTACGACCCCCTTAAATTAACTCCCACTTTCAGGTCTGTGTCCTTTATACAGTCTCGAGCCAAAACAAGTATCCAAGTGTTGTTGTTGTTGTTGCTGTTGTTGTTGTTGTTGAAGTTTGGAATCATCTGACATATATACCAGTGATCCAATTATAACAACGGTTATCCTGTGTTTTACATACTTGCTAGAGCTCATTGAATATTCAGGCAATTTACTCCAAGCGAACTTGGATATTTATCATTATGGCTCGTTCCGACGTAGTGCAAACGAGAATACTGTGCACGAAAATATTCACATATAACCCCATCAAACCTAGTGTACACGAAAATGTTTACATACGAAGCGATCAAACTTACTGTATAGGAAAATGTTTATATATGATTCCATCAAACTTGCAAGATTAATGTTTATTTGATAATTGCAACTATTGCTCTTTGACAATGACACACTGCTGTTAGAAAATAAAATACGATAATACGAAATATAATACGAAAATAAAATACAATTATATTCTGATAGAATAATTGCCTGTGGTAATGAGATAAGAACGAGTATTGAACAATCTTATTAATTAATGAAGATAAATAACTCTCGAGGAAGGTTTCTGAATCCTGCAAACAGTGCCAAAAAACAGACAGACAGATCCCCGAGACTCGTATACTGAGGTACAGCCGGCGGCAAAAGTCCTGTAGCCTCACTTGCTTCACCGAGGCAAGCGATGTTGATAGACTCGAGATTATTTGGTCTAGAAAACGCAAGGCGTAGCTATATTTACCTTGAGAAAATGTGCGTATTTCTCGAGTCCATGAATACTGCCTGTCTCGGTGAAGCAGGTGAGGCGACAGGACTTCTGCCGTCGATTGTACGGTTGCGAACAAAAATAATAATCCACGTTGGGGTCACTCGTATGAACGTTTGACAGTTCCCTTCTGTTTGTTTGCTGAAAAACTTTCCAATAATTAGGGTAAACAGCATCCTCTAACTTACTACAACTATGATAATGTGGTCACTGCTTCCTAAATTGTCGAAGAAACAGAAACACGATGGCAAGGGAACAGTATATTTTTGGTGCATCAGTACCTTAATTCTTCTGAAGTATGACAGGAAACAGGATCAGATTGACAAAAATAATGGTGCCCAGGTGTTGTTTGGAATAGTTCTTAGGAATCATTTTTTTTGTCTTTTTTGTTTTTTTTTATATATCTTTCGACACTGGACGTAGGCTTCATCAAGCCCGTTACCGTGGCCCAGGTTAACTGCTACTCACACACACATACGTCACGACTTCCGAACTGGTACCCAGCCACAGAGGGAGGGATGTGAGGGTAATTCCCAAATACTGCAGCTGTTATGGTACCAGTGAGGGTGTTTTACGACGTTCGGTGGCCTTATAGTTAGTGCCTCAAACTCAAATCGGAAGAGTAAATATTCTCAGGCCCTCACCTGAGAGGATCGATCTCCCGACCTCTAGGATACGAGTCCAGAACACTAACCACTCGGCCACCTCCCCTTGATAGTGGATGGTGTAATTTTTATCAAGAGATTAGTACAGGGCCACGTACAGCCACAATCAAATATCCACTGACACTTTCATTACATCGTAGTAAATATCTTGGTAATAAAAAACAACACGTGTATGATTTTGCAGCACCTTATAATCATAATTGAGAGGGTTGAGTTAACATAAGGTGTTGTATGATTATATTTCGATTTGATACTGATTTACTTGCATGATGGAAGGAAAGTGTCGGTGGATATTTTATTGTGGCTGTACAAGAATATCCTTGGTGTTGGCGATGGCGCGGTACTGGAACGATGGCTCTGTTTTGTAGTGTTAATGGAGTCATCGCATCGGTTCCATT